>CM045767.1:22877357-23109137 GCA_025200525.1 Camellia lanceoleosa
GTGGTTCACTCTAGAATAAGGTTACGTCCACAGCTATTATGATTTTCACTATGATCAGAAAATAATATATACAAGGGTCAAAATATACCAGTTGTTGGGGAATTGGAGAGCCCACAAGCTACGCGGTTCACCCCAAAATAAGGTTACATCTATGATGTCCACAGCTGCTACGGCTTTCACTATGATCAGAAAACAATACATGGGTCAAAATATACCAATTATTAGGGAATTGGGGAACCCACAAGCTATGTGGTTCACCCTAGAATATGGCTACGTCCACGGTTGCTGCAGTTTTCATTATGATCAGAAAACAATACAATGGTCAAGCCCACAGACCAAACAACATACCAATTGTTAGGGAATTAAGGAGCCCACAAGTATGCGCATAACAATCACTGGCCTAATCTGTTAAAGAGAAACTTCAGAGTCCATATGCTTAACATCAAGGTCCAACATACATTATTTGAAACTCATACCCACTTAAAAGCTTAAACCTATAAGTAGAGAGCTCATCTAATGTATATTAAGGCATATCTCTTTTGTTCTTTATCCGATGTGAGACTTTACCTTCACACATGATCTAACAATCTCCTCTTTATGTGCGAACCAAACATCGGGTCTCGCTCCGCTTTGCTACCCCTTGAGTTTGATCTATCATCAGTAGGTTCATTATAGATTATACGCACACTTCCCGTTAATCTTGATCTATAACTCTCCAACATCTAGTCCAGCTTGGGTAACCCCCACACACTCCATTGTGAGCCACCATACTCCATTGAGAGGCACCTTTTCGTGGTCTAACTTTGCCACGTGCACTAGAAATTTTATTTACTCTATCAAGAGTCATCATGAATTTTTCTTGCTTTATCGAGAGTCTTCATGCAAACACAATCCCAACAACATCGATGCTCCAGGAGAGCCCGCTTGTAGATCGCTAACCATTGGCTTTGATACCAGTTGTTAGGGAATTAAGGAGCCCACAAGCGCATGATAATTCTGGCCTAATCTAACAGAAAGAAACTCTAGAGTCCACAAACGTCACATCAAAACCCAACATATATTATTTGAAACTCATACCCACTTAAAAGCTTAAACCTATAAATAGAGACTCATCTGATGTGGACGGGATCATTACAATATGAATATGACAAAAAGTCTTAATATCTTGTGGTTGGGTGGAACTCCCTCTTGTAAATTGAGGTGAGAATGTGTAATGATGCATTGCCTAGTTTTTTATGTGAATACTACCAAGGTATTGAAGCCATTTAATAAGGTAGTTTTCTGTGAGACTATTAACAAGCTATGGCTTTCTTTTTTAGAACACTAAAGAAAAATTTCCATCCTTTTCTCTTTTATTGTAGGAACTAATTAGCTTAGGGAACTAATTAGCTTAGGCCACTAATTGTGTCATTAGCTTAAGTGACCAAATTTAACTCAAACTAATCTTGCTTAGTCTCTAAGAAAGAGAATTTACTAGGTAATCATAACTTAACGATATTAGTTCAACTTAAGTACCTCACTTAAGGTTTTCTAAATCACCTAAGTGTTAAATTCTCAAGTCCAAAAAGATGAATTTGAATTCCCTTTGATTTTCTTCCTATTTCTTTTTCTTTTCTCTAATTTTCTCTTCTAGCTCTTAAGAAGAAAGTTTCTCTCTATTTTCTCCGTCTTTCTCCATCCTTGTCTCTTTTGTTGTAGGAACTAATTAACTTAGGCTACTAATTGTTTCATTAGTTTAAGTGAGCAAGTTTAACTCAAACTAATCTTGCTTAGTCCATAAGAAAGAGAATTTACTAAGTTATTATAGCTTAACGATATTAGTTCAAGTTAAGCACCTCATTTAAAGTTTTTTATATCACTTAAGTGTTCAATTCTCAAATCCAAAAGGATAAATTTAAAATCCCTTTGATTTTCTTTCTGTTTCTCTTTCTTTTCTCTAACTTTCTCTTCTAACTCTCAAGAAGAAAGGTTCTCTCTAATTTTCTCTATCTTTCTCCATCCTTTTCTCTTTTGTTGTAGGAACTAATTAGCTTAGGCTACTCATTGTTTCATTAGCTTAAGTAACCAAATTTAACTCAAACTAATCTTACTTAGTCTCTAAGAAAGAGAATTTGCTGAGTAATTATGGTTTAACGATATTAGTTAATTTAAGTACGTCACTTAAGGTTTTCTAAATCACCCAAGTGTTTAATTCTCTGGTCCAAAAGGATGAATTTGAATTTCTTTTGATTTTCTTCCTGTTTCTTTTTTTTTTTTCTCTCTAACTTTCTTTTTTAGCTCTCAAGAAGAAAGTTTGTCTATTTTCTCCGTCTTTCTCCATCCTTCTCTCTTTTGTTGTCGGAACTTATTAGCTTAGGCCATTAATTGTTTCATTTTGCTAAAGTGATCAAGTTTAACTCGAACTAATCTTGCTTAGTGTCCAAGAAAGAGAATTTACTGAGTAATTATAGCTTAACGATATTAGTTCAAAGCATCTCATTTAAGATTTTCTAAATCGCTTAAGTGTTCAATTCTCACATCCAAAAGGATAAATTTGAATTCCCTTTAATTTTCTTTCTATTTCTCTTTCTTTTCTCTAGCTTTCAAAAATAAAGTTTATCTCTAACATTCTCCACATTTCTCCATCCTTCTTTCTTTTGTTGTAGGAATTAATTAGTTTAGGCCACTAATGTTTCATTAGCTTAAGTGGCGAAGTTTAACTGAAATAGCTGACTAGACCATGTCAATTTCATAAGCTTACCATTACTACCTAAAAAAAAAAAAACAAAGGAAGCTTTGCTACCTTAGTTGCATTCGAAGCATCTTCAATCCTCAAATGTTTATCCTTCAGCTCTACTTGTGTTTGTGCTCCTACTTGTTAATCATTTCATTCAATTTAGTGCATCAGCCCAGAAGGATATCAGTTTCGAAAACTCTAGATAATGAAGATGCCAGCTATAGTAATTCCCAGTTCACCTGAGCAATGACAATTCCTCCAGATAACCTTGCTATTCGTTATTCAGTATAATTAAGTTATGAGTTAATATGATATTGATTATAACTAATATGGTATTAGTTATAATATAAAATCATATAAGTTCATAACTAGATGTACCATAGCATCACCTGTGAGAACCTGTATTTTTGCATATTAAATTATTTTGGTAATTATATTTAGCTACTTAAATTTTGTAATCAACATCTATAATCCAATTCCATAATAACATTTTGTGATGCAATTCTATAATTAACTTTTAATTATTTAATTAGTGCAATTTTTATTTTCATAGTATTATTATTGTTGTTGTCCTTGTCATCGCCACTTTTATGACTACACAAATCTAATTCTTAATATATATTATTCTGTATGAAGTTTTACATTAATAATTTGTGTACAAGAAAATTTACCCATGGAGATTAATTGGTTCAATCTCATGTCTTTTAGTTACATAAAATAATATTCTAATATTAAAGTGACTCAAAATCATGTATATACATATATAAGGTTGTATATATATATATATTAATATTGTATTGGCACCAATTTCAATTCAATTAAAACAAAAAAAAAAAAAAAAGGGGTGAACAAGTTGCAAGGAAAGTGGCTGACTGCCACTTCCTTTTTACCTAGGTTGCTTGCATGCTTGTTTCTCCAAGCTCACACTCAATCCTCCCTAGGGAAGTAAGCATGCATAGATGGCCTTTTCAGCCTTGTTTGAGGCAGCCACGGCATGCAATTCTGCTGGCTGTCATCTAAGCCTTAGATGAGAATTCCTAAGCTAGAAGAAGAAGTGTTTGGCTGCCTTCTTCCCAATAAAGCTGTTGTCAAGGCATGCTATGGCATGCAAGCATACTGTAAACCCTAGCCTATACTTCAAGCCAAGAGGAGGAAATAAAATAAGATAAAATAAATTCTCCAAAGCCCCTACATATAGAAGGCAATCCAGCCACTTTTCTTTGCTTCTCCACGGCTGAGCAAAGAAAAGTAAAGGGAGAAAGAGTAGAAAAGAAGGAAAGGAGAGGAGAGGGTATTTGGTGGTCTCCAATTCAAAACAAAATTTTGAGAAGTGTTTGCAAAGGCTCTTAAGGTAAGAATACATCACCTCTATCCTCCCTCAGATACCTCTAATTGAATTTATATATACAAGACTAAGTATGGTTAAGTCATATATAGCAAAATAGTACCATGCATGCTTAAAATTTTGAATAGGATGATGGTTTCATAATTTCATATCTCTTCTTGATATAAATATATGGCTTAGCTACTGTTGTTTTTATGTATTTAATAGTCTCCATTGTTGAAATAATCTTGCAAAAGAATAAAATGAGATGAGAATGGCTCCCTTTACTTGAAGCATAGATTCTTCTCACTGTTTTACCCTTTATCGGGTGAAAAGAGAGCTCTAATAAATTGAAACTAATTGATGTTAAAAATCTGTGTATACTGGAAGTATATGTAGGTGTTATACACTGTGTAAAATTTTTATAAAATAATTGGACATCATTTTCTTACCGAAACGAATATTTTCCCTAAGTGTCGCTTACGACACAGCAGAAGCAGTAGCTTCAAACAGGTCCCATTTTCTCTACAAATGATATTTTTCTGCACGACCACTTGGAAAAGTAAGATTTTTAAGTTACCTTTCGAACGCCGCTGGTTTCATAATTTTTCATTAAGTATTAAGAGAGAAACGCCAAATTTTCCAAAATGTGACAGAATCTGTCCAGTTTTCTTACAAAAATTATTTGACCTCCTTCGACTAATTTTCAGACTTCACACTCTTCTGGAAATATGTTCTAAACTCAAAAATTTAGCAAACCGTTCTGACCATCCCTCTTTTCGACACCATTTGAGGACCCTTTCTATTTTTCGAACATAGAACACCAGTGCTGACATTTTTATGGCCTGAATATATCTTTTTACTCCAGTGCTGTTTGGAGGCAGCAGCAACACTGACTTTACCAGGTCACTGTTTATTCCACAGGATAAATTTTCAAGTGGTTCAAATTGGAAAAATTAGATTTTTAAGTTACCTTTCAAACGCCGCTGGTTTCATAATTTTTTTTTGAAGTATTGAGGGAGAAACGCAAATTTTTCCACAATGTGACAGAATCTGTCCAGTTTTCTTAGAAAAATTAATTGACCATCTTCTGTCGATTTTCAGCCTTCGAATCCTTCTGGAAACATGTTCTAAACTCAAGGATCTAACATGCCGTTCTAACCATACCTTCTTTTGACACCGTTTGGGGCCGCTCTTATTTTTCCAACACAGATTACCTGTGATGGAAGTACTATAGCTCACTGTCCCAGAAAAACCAGTCTTCTTCCAAAATTTATTTCTCCCTTTAAAAATCAATTTTGGCTCTGGTATTCTTCTCGGAATATTTTCCTAACTCAATGAATTAGCACCAGTTAAAATATCATAATGATTGAACATAGTTTGGTATGGGTTTTATATTATTTTTTTTATTTTTATACAATGCTGACAGGAGTAGTGTATGAATTCCTAAGAAATTTTGTGATAAATCCTAAGACATTCTATCATATTTATTTTGGTTGTCATATACCATTGTGTTGTTCTATTTAAACATTATGTCACTGTAGTTTTTCAACTAAAACTCGTACATGCATCAACATGTGAATTGTACAAAGTCAAGAGACACGGAATCAAATAGATATATTAAAATTTAAAAGTGATGGGGTGAGCCCAGTTTAGAATTTTGCGCAAGTGAGTTGCGAACCCTAACATGGCACGGGAAGGTATTTCGGCTCTTATTCGGTGTAGATGCAATATAAGGTTGGTGGTGCGGGCGTCACAACATAGACCGTTCCCTTGGGGCAGACCATGATGTCACGACTCGGGTATGTAACCCTGGTGCGTGGGCATCATTGGTAGTTACTGTAAGTAACATTTAAATATTTGACCAAGGGGGAGTCAGAATTGCCCGTGGCCATTGTTTAGCGGTTGAGTGGAAATAGTACTCCGCGGGGAGTTATTTAAACTTATCTGATGAACTAAATCTATGTGACTTTAAAAAGAAAAAGTGTGCATTTTCCTTATGATGAATCACTATCTCCGTTTGCCATTTTATTTATTTATTTATCAGTTGTTATTATTTTAATTGTTGGCATTTCTGTTATGCTTATTAAATGCTGCTTATTATTCTGTTAATACACAATGTTTATTACTTGTGAGTATTATTATCGGGGTGGGTATTTTCGGGTTGTAGTATCTTATTGAGCTCGTCGCTCATTGGCGTTCCCATTGCCCTGGCGTTTCATGCCAGGTACCGAAGAAACCGAAGGAAACACCGAGGTGTTGGAAGTCAACATTCAACCCTGGTTAGCTTGAAGAGTGCCAAAACTCCATGAACCATTTTTTTGAGTTTTCTAGTTTTTCTCTAGTTCTTTTTATATTGGTGTACTAAGACAAAGTTTAAATTTTGATTGGAGTTGTAATTTAAGAATTTTTAGTTTCCGTGTTGTAAATTAATGGATGATGATAAAGTTGGTGGCAACATTGATGAGGATTTTTAATTAAGAAAATTGATTTTAAGTTTTAAACCTTATTATGATGTTCTCAAATTTTGGGGCGTCACATCACCTATAAATAAATAAATAAAAACATCAAAGTCCTCCACTAATTTTTACAATACATCCACTACTTTTTATTATTGTTATTTTTTATTGTGTTTAACATGCAACACAAGTACAAAAAACCAACAGGAGGTTAGTTCAGTGGATAAGACCTTCGAATCCCTCGCTTAAGGCTTGAGTTCGAGTCTCCATAGCCCCTTGTTGGGGTTAAACATACTCCTTAGTGCCTGGAACACGCGGGGGCTTAAGCTTCGGCCCCGACATAGGTGCGGTGGGGTTCCTTGCAGATATGCTGTAGGTGCTAAGGGGCAATATTCCCTGGCGAATATGTTGGAGTAGCCTATCTGCATATCCATTTTTTTGAATAAAAAAAAAATAAGTACAAAAAAATCTATGGAAGCAGAAGCAGCATTAGGGTTTCATAACTTTGGTATTGGTATTGGCCTTCTTTTAAACAGGTAGACAGCTGCAGATAGATAGTAGCATTGAAGCCATAAAACAGATTAAGGGAATCCAAGAAACAGCTGAGGGAAGGTGAGATGCAACAACTATAAAAAACGATGTAAAAATTTATGCAATTTCCAATTGTTCAAATGCATTTGCAATCCGAGGAAACAAGTCACGAAGCGATATTCCGTAGAGCAAGGCGACGAGGGAAGCGCAAAGTAAGCACAAGATCGAATGCAAAACTCCGGGGGAGGAATCTTTGCCGTGTTGTGCCAAGATCATTGTGGCTGCAGGTAGTACGGAAGTGAGAAACAATTTGCCCATCTCCAGATCACGAAAAGCTTTGGCTATTGGGTTTGATAAGTGGGTTTGGGTTTGGGTTTGGGATTCAGATTCAGATTGAAAGTTTGGTTGTTGGGAGGGTGATGAGATGGGGTGAGAAGGAGTGGATGATGATGATGAAGAAGGTGAATGGGTTTGTGAAGAAGTTGTTAAGATCGATGTCGGTGAGTTCGTCAGACCTGCAGATTCAACATCATCAGACTCTACTTTGGAACCAGAATAATGATCCTTGTGATTTGAAGGATCATTAGTAAAGTAAGGTATAACCCGAAGGCCAGTGCTTTTGATTGCCGATAGCAGCTGAGAAGCCAAACTTGCTGCTATTGAATCTTGGGAGGATCCCTCTTGCCCCATTACCAGGGCCATCGCTTCTGAGCTTTCGAAAGATACAACCCGAAGGCCAGTGCTTTTGATTGCCGATAGCAGCTGAGAAGCCAAACATTTAGGGGTACTTACCAATTAGTCCTGTTAACTAGACTTATTTACTTACAGGTCCTAACTAATAAATTTAACACTATAAAAATAAGAGAGTGATAAATTTATCACTAAAAATTTATTCATAAAACAAAGAGACTGATAAATTTATCACTATAAAATTATTCATAAAAAAAAAAAGATTGATAAATTTATCTTTATCACTTAATAAATTATATCAAATAGGACTTAATGGGTAATAAGTCTCCAAAGTAGGACCTATTGGGTAATAAGTCTCCAAAATAGGACCTATTGGTAGTTTACCCAAACATTTATAAGTGTGCCAGTGCCATGGCCCACGCCTGCCCGATTTGTGAGTCCGCTGTATACTTCCAAATAAAAAATAGTCGGATGTGGATAAGGTGCCATTGCTATAGCCACGTTCACATCCTCTCTCTCTCTTTTGATCTCTACTTAGCTCCTTATTTGGTAGGCCATTGGGCCTACTTTTGGATTTAATTTTAATAATTCGAACCGTTTACATTTTAAGATTTGTCGAATATATCATATCTGTAAAAAATCAAATTGATCGGATATCGAAAATCATATATTCGAATCATCGAACTAAAAATCGTTTATTAATAAAAATCACCTATTAAATTATAGAATGATTTAGAATTTGAGGATATGTGGGTGTGTGCGTAAAAATCACCTATTAAATTGTAGAATGATTTAGAATTTGGGAATATGTGGGTGTGTGTGCACTCTAAGAAATGTATGTGTGTGCAAAGAAATTTGTGTGTGTGCATATGAGTGTTGTGTCGGAGTTCAAAGAAATGTGCAAGTATATGCATGTGTTACAAGAAGTGAGAGTGTGTGCATGTGAGTGTTGTGTCAAAGTTCAAAGAAATGTGCAAGTATATGCACGTGTTACAAGAAGTGAAAGTGTGTGTATATGTGTCTTGTGCTGAGCCTTTTTGTCAAAAAGTGAGGGTTTGGCTTGTGAAGGGTGCTGGAGAGCTTAGAAAGAGAGAGAGCTCAAAGAGTGTAAAGAGCGAAACCCATATTTGGGTGAAAGATTCCTCTAGAAATTCTGCAAAATCAAAATTATAGATAAGGATTCTAAGTTTAATTTAAAAGATTAATCTCCCTACACCTTGAAATTAAGAGAGTTTTGAAGTTATGTTCATGGATTAAGAAAGTTTTAGAATCAATGTTATGCAATTAAAAAGAATTAGCAAGAAAATGAAGAAAAATTGAGTTAAGTGTAAGATTATGGAAATAAATATGGAAATTGATTATTTTGGTTTGATGTTGAATATCTTGCATGAATTTGGGCCTCATTTTTACATGTATGTAATTTGGAAGAATTAAAGAACAAATATAAAAATAATTGTAGGAATTCTTCAAATTGAACTTGGGTTTGTGAACCTTGATATGTATATGAGATGAATATTTGCATGCACCAAAAGTTTTGAAAGGATTTGAGCCATGCAAGTTTATTATACATTTGATTATGAAGAAAAATTTGGAAACCATGAGATCATGAAAATATGGATTTTGATTTTGATTATTAACCCATTCATGTAATATAATTTAAGAGTTTTATTTAATTGAAACAAATATTGGAATATATTAAATTAGTTAGTTTTATTTGAATTACACACATTCAATGTTTGCTAGGAAATTGACAAGAAAATGAAGAATTGGAGCCAAGCTCAAGTTTATGAAGTTAAATTAGAAATTAATTACTTTGGGTTTAATTTGGAAAGTTATTGTTAAATTAAGCTCCATAAATTACATGTAACAAAGATTTATTGAAGATTGATCATAGCTCATACTTATTTTCATATTTTGATGAAATTTTGCATGAGTTTTGAACATGAAATTGGGTTTTAAAAGCTTAATTTATGTTTTAGAATTTATGAATTTGAAATTGGATTTGATATGAAGAAAACGAGTTGAATCTAAAATTGGACAAATGAAGAAATAAATTTGAAGATCTTAATTTGAATCTCATATATATATATATATATATGTAGATATTTTTCTAAGAGCCTTATAGCTTGGCTTTCATATTTTGTAAGAAAAATGAAGAAAAGTTTTGAATCATTATATTCATGAAGTTATAACTTTAATCTTGACAAATTAAGGAGGGTTTTTGCATTAAGATTTGGAAATTAGTTATGTGTTCATATTTATTAATGACATTACATGTTTAAATATGCATGAATCTAAGTTTTGAAATGAAATTTGGAAGCTAATCTTCAGTTTTGGAACTCAAAAAATTTACAGGCCGCTCGATCGAACATTTTGAGCTTCCAATATTTTTACAGATAGTACAGTCCGCTCGAGCGACCAAGTGGTGGCTTGAGCAGCCAGACTATTTTCAGCATGTTTTGAAAAATCACACATTGTTTATATTTTCATCTCATCTCCTCCCAAAGCATTCTAGACATGATTTGTTACCCAATAAAGATTAATAAGCCAACAATCAATATAACTTAGTTGGTTAAGGAATAAGTCATTGATTTAATAATAATTGATTAAGATGTCAAGTAAAAAATCGGCCTATTGAAAAATGACTTAGTAATAAAAGAAAATGTGAAATAACATGGTTCATTGAATAAGAAAGAATAAGCGTAGTAGAACTTCAGACTACTTAGACAGAAAAAAACAAGAAAAGTCAAGTTTGATTAAGGAATTGATACTGTGTTTCAATGTGTATATGTTATGTGTTTGTGTAGGGCATGCGCTATTGTCTGCCTAATTTATCTGATCTATCCAATCTGTCTGATCTGCTTCTGCAGTTATTTGTGAGTAATAACTCTGTAAAGCTATGTTTGATTATAAGTATTTTCTGACTGAAATGATATGATCTGTTTTCTGAAATGCTATTTTATGAATCATGAATGAATGTCTATTTTTCTAAAATGTATTTGTGGCATCCTTAGTTTACGTGGCCCTTGCCTGGAGGTAACAATACCGCGGTTTATATTCACGTGTGCCCTTGCCCGAGGGTAACAATACCGAGGCCTATATTCACGTGGCCCTCGCCTGGGGTTAACAATACCATGGTTACTTGCGTGCAAGATATAGACCTTTATGGTTGTCAGTACTGACTATACATGTGGGTCTCAAGACCAAGTTGATATGATAGCTAATAGGTGTACCACGTATGATCTTATGCAAAATCTGAATATGAATATGAACATGTATATGAATCAAATTTTGATTTGAAATCTGAATATGTATAAGACTCTATTTCTGATAAGAATCTATTTCTGATATAAAATCTGATTTCTAACTCTGCAATGGACATCATTCATTTAAACCCTTTACCTTGTTATTATTCACTAGGCTCCAGCTCACTGTATTATTTATGTATGTAGGTGATCAGGCGCGTGACCAGGCTTAGAGGCGTCTGCCTGGAATCTGTTTTTGTCAGCCAACTTATGTGCCTCCCGTAGAGGTTCTCGATATATCAAGTGGTTATGGCTATGTAATTAAAATTCAAGTTTTGTTTTTCTTGTTTGTTTAAACAAGTCTTTGTTTATTTTGTAAATAGGGCTAAGTCCCTTTTTGTCTAATTTGTATATGTATGATGACGTAAGGAGGATGTGTAGATATGTATATAAAGGTTTAAAATTTTTCTGTCTCATGTAAGTTTGCACAACTCAATGGATGTTTTATATTTGTTATTTGCTTCCACTAGCTCTTAATATTATGTTAATCTGTCTCAGAGGCCTTCGGTAATCCCAAGATTACTGGCCAGTTACGATGCTAAACCCATAGGGGCGGGTTTGGGTCGTGACAGTGAGACAATAGAAAAAATAGTGATTTGTATGCCTCTATTTTTATTTAAAAGAATCTTCTTATTTTTAAATGATTTTTTTATGAAATATTTGTCCATATTTTAATGTAGGGAATGCTATGGTACAAGATGTGTACCATATGTAAGTTATGTTATTTGTGAATTTGATAATCACAAATGGCACAACTCAGTAGGTGTTACACCCCAAACCCGCCCCTAAGGGTTTGGCATCATAACCGGCCAGTAATCCGTAATTACCAAAGGCCTGCTTAATAGTAATAACAATTATACAATCGGAGGGGCCGGCAGAAGCCTATAAATATTAAAACATAATGTCCAAAGAGCTGTGAGGACTTAAATGCACAAACAACTTCTATATATATACTGATATACACATAAGTCGGAGTCCATATCGAAACATATATGTAAACACTTGAGTCCAAAACACGTCTAAGTTCAAAATAAAAGACATCTTGGGGAATTAAATCCCAAAGCCAAAACAAATTATGAAACATTCACTTGACTTCATATAGCATTCAAAAATGGTGGATTTGGATCACCCAAAAAGCCTTGACAATAACGGGTTCGAACCTTGCAATGAGGCACAATAGATTGGCTTGACAAAACGAAATCAAGTCGACGCCTTTGCTCCGATGCTTGACCACCTATATATATATATATATATATAATAAATAAACTGTGAGCTAAAACCCAGTGAATAACAAATATGTAAAGGGTTTAAGAATGAATGTCCTTTCAGTATTTAAAACAGTCAATTGCATCAGTAGATCATTTATTCGATCAATATCTCATATTTCATACTATATTAGTCATATAATAATCATAACAGCCATACGTGGTACATCCAATAGCAGAACAGTATAGTAGGTCTTAGAAGACCGAACAACCAATTAATGGCCACCAAACAGTAAACAGTAGTTCCAAAAAATTAAAACTAACAGAGATCTCTGTAACAGTAGCAGTAGCAATAACAGTAGTAGTAGCAGTAACAGTCAGTTGCTATAGATGCCACGAGTACAGTTCATAAAATAATACAAACATTCATTCAATAAACAATATCATTTTAGAAAGTAATACAGTTAATTATTCAGAAAATAATTATAATTGAACATAGCTTTACAACATTGTTACTCACAGTGGGCTCCTTGACTATGTGTCTAAAAAGCAGTGTCCGACCTAAACAAGCAAAGTCAAGCACAATTCGATTACAGTCATGTCATTCTGTTATTCAGTCAATCCTTATATCTATTTAATTCTTTTGCTTCTTACTCGGTTTCTATTTATTACTTAACCGTTTGGTTATAATGTTTGTGCTTTAGTTTCTTTTGTGCTTATGATATGAACATGAATGCAAATGCACATGAAAACACTTTATAACCATGCAAACGGAGGCCCGGAAGGTGAAAAATTAGAGTGAAAAACAAACCGGGTCTACCTTGTTGGCCGCAAGTGCGGTGGCCTTGCCCGCACGTGCAGTGGCGTGGCTGCTCGTACGGTGTCCACGAGTGCTTGAGCGTGCAGTATGCATGTTGCAAAGGAGGGTTGGCCGCTCGTGCAATGGCTTTGGCCGCACGAGCGGTGGTTAAGCAGATTGCACCCTTGGGCGTATGAAGGTCGGCTGCTCGAGCGGTGGCCTAAGCCGCTCGAGCGGTCTGGGTTGACAACAATACCGAAAACTGCTATGTTTTTGGGTCTCTTTTTTTTCCAAAATCTAACTTCACTTTTTTCACAATTCAAGACCCAAAACCTTTCATAAACATGGGAAATAAACAATTACTTCATTTGAAATAAAAAATTCAATTTAAAACCCAAAGTCCATGTAATGAATTCAAGCTCTTGAATTTACAATTCTTGTTCATTAAACATACCAATTGAGCTCTAATCCTCCATTCTCATGGTATTCTTCTTTGTTTTGGAAAAAAAATGTAAAATAACAACTAAAGGATCATGAATTTTATAAAAACTATGCCATGCATGGTAAGTTGTAAAAATTAATTCAACTAATTTCTTAGTTCTATGATCATATATTCTCACCTCCAATTTTACTTCAAGAATTGAAATGTAAAATTATAAAGCTTCAAATTCTCAACCCCCATGGAGTTTTCTCTTCAATTTGGAGGTTTATGAAAGAACATGAATGTATAAGCATAAATATGTAAGAATCTTGCCATGCATGTATCAATTTCCATCTATTTCCATCTATATCAACAAATCTTACAACTAAACTTATGAGTTCCTTAAACACTCTTGAATTTCTTATGTTGTGAGTACATTACTTCAAATTCATAAGGTTAAAGAGAGGAGTTCTTACCTAGAGTAAACAATTTGAGTTGTCTTCAATGTTTTTCCCTAACCCTCTCTTCAATTTCTTCTTCTTCTTCTAATTTTAGTTGAACTCTCAAATGCCTACTCTTTCCTTATCTCTCTACGTGTGTGTGCAAAGGACTCAACCAAACCCACTATCTTTCCTTATACCAATTAAGTGGATAAATAGATGAGTAGGATTTTAATTAATTCAACTAAAGCTAATAAGTCATTTCTAATTAACTTAAATTAATCCTTATCACAATATAATCTTAATTACATCAAATTTCATTACATTAGTGTGAATTAGGCTCTAATTCCTATCCAATTTCTTAATTCTAACTTGTTAAAGTTAAGGAATCAAACAAGTTTAATTTTCACCCTAACCTATTTGTGCATAATAATACAATTCAAATAATCACATGGCAATTTAATAACACTTCATAACACATAATCACATAATTAACAATAAGGATATAATCAACAAAATTAATGTGCTTAATTAAGGAGGTGGTCGTCACAATAGGTCAAAACCAAGGTTTCAAAAAGCAATGTTACATAATGGTTGTGGTTGTTATTTAATGGTTGTGGTGGTAGGCACTATTTGTTACACCCGTTTTGCGGTGTGACAGAAATTCACACGTGTAATGGTCGTTTCAATTTTACGTAACGGCCATAATGGTATCGTAATAGCTTGTTACACACCATTATATACATTTACAATATTCTGAACTTCTCTTTCAAAAAATAAATAAATAATTACAAAATATGCATTATACACATTCTACAATAATCAGTAGCTCAAAAAAAATTTTTTTTTTTCTCTCAATTTTTATTTTTATAATCATTTCATTTAATAATTGTAAACAATTTTCAGATATTAGTCAGAAATAATTTTGTAGACATTTAAAATTAATTATTCTTAAAAAATAAATAAAAATAAGAGGTACAATATGAATTTAAGACATATAAATTCATTAACTATTGAAATAAAATGTAAAAAGTTTGTTTTATAGTGATTTAAAAATACAAAATATATTGAATCAAATTTTAAAACTTAAAAAAATTGATTAAAAAAAATTTAAACCACAATAAATGTGATTCTGAAGAAAGAAAATATATATATGCGCATCGAGTAAGTTTTTTTTTAAATTGTGTGAAAAATTAAAAAATTCACAGTTCCAATTATCACAGTCATTACGCTACGGCCTTTATACCCCGCAACCGCAACCACACCATTGCGATGGTTTTTTGAAACCTTAGTCAAAACCAAAGACATAAAAATCATAACCAAAGGTGCACATGGAACACACTTCAAAGAATTTCCCTTTAATGTAAAAGATAAGGGAAAGACATGAACCTTATAACTGAAGAAAGAAAAATGACATAATTTCATATTTTTTGAATCATAATTATAAAATATATATATATATATAGCAAAATAGCATATAATACATAACCAAAGATCTCATGAGTTATAACTAAAATTTTATCATAATTATAAATAATAAAAAATGACATAATTAAAAGTATATATGGTGCCCCTCAAAAAGTGTGTATCATACAATTTTCTAAAAAATAAACTTTATCAAATTTGACTCTTAGAATAGGCGAAAATCCTCATTCTAGGCGCTTTAACGACACCGGTTGAAGATTAATGCTCTATGCACTAATTAGTGCATTAATTAGTGTATCAATTGATGATATAGCATAATTTAAGATATTTTTAGTATTTATACTTTGTATAATGAGTTAGGTTAATAATAATGTCATAATTAATATTGATACATTAGTTAGTACACTAATTAGTGCATGTAGCACTACTCCTCATTAAAACTTGGTGCGGAGGCAAATCAGTTAAAATTGGATAAGACTCATTAATTATTCATATATCTTTGGTGTGGTCAACTCATTCGGCATAAATTAAGAATGGGAGCTTTTTTAGTAAATCCACTCTCTATGAGTCCTATTCCATAAAACCCATAGTGTTTTGTGATATTCTATTAGGTCCCATTTCATACTAAAAGACCGAAAAAAACCTCAAACAAACATGCGCCTATCCTTTAAATCAAATAACCGTCTTTTTCTTCCCCTCTTTTCTTGCAGAAAATCACGCATAGTATCTCCACTATTCCAAAAATCCAAAACAGTATTCCATATCGTCTCAATGCCCAGAAGAATCTTATCGTCGCATCGTTGCATCATCTTCTTCGTCATCCCTATGTCGTCGGTCGCCGAAATCGTGCAAATCACCATTGTTGAACATCCGTAAGTTCCATGTTTGTCAAAATCACCTTCAACGACCATTTATGACAACGCAACCATCAAAATGGGCAAAAAACGTAAATACTCTAATCATTCTTATATGTAAACCCTAAATCTCTTCTTCAACAAACAAAATTGTGAACTTTTACAAATATCCCCTGTTTCTATTCATACAATATATGAAACTTCATATTGTTATTATTCATGCCCTAATTGTCAATCTGAACCCCTTAATCCCAATCCCCAATTATATGAGTTTTTTCACCCAAAAACATTATAGTTGCCATTATATTGTGTTCAAATTTGTGAACATTCAAATGGATTGAAAGAATGTTGGGCAAAGCAAATTGTTTCAGTTGTTGTTGTTGTTGTTGAAAGATATGAACATTCACATGAAATTGAAAATTGTTATACAAACAAATTGTTTCAATTGTTGTTGTTGTTGTTGTTATTGAAAGATGTGAACATTCACATGAAATTGAAAATTATTGGGCAAGCAAATTGTTTCAGTTGTTATTGTTGTTGTTGTTGAAAGATGTGAACATTCACAAGGATTGAAAAATGTTGTGCCAAACAAATAGTTTCAGGTGTTATTGTTGTTGTTGTTGAAAACTGTGAACATTCATATGGATTGAAAATATTTGGCCAATCAAATTGTTTCAAATGTTATTGTTGTTGTTATTGAAAACTGTGAACATTCACATGGATTGAAAATGTTTGGCCAATCAAATTGTTGTTGTTAACCGTAGTGAACATTCACATGAAAATTCCTTGTGTCAGATGTCGTTGTGATATATAATTATGTTGTGAACATTCATTACATGTGCAAATTAATTAGACACTTTGTGAATATTCACCACTGTGTTTAGAGGAAATATATCACTTTTGAAATCCCATATTGAAACTGTATTTCAATTTTGAGGTTGTACTATAAAATTGGCATTGCATGATTGTAGTAAGTATGTGCCTTGTCATCCAAATTAGATCTGTGAATGTTCACAACATAATTATAAACATACATTGATTTTTACACACACTATGCACATTGTGTTTTTGCTGACACAGTGAACATCCACATCCATGGATAGATATGTATATTCACATCTATGCACACAACTGTGAACATTTACATCTATGTCAATGCTGTGAATGTTCACATCTGTGCCACTATGCTAATCACATGAGTCTTGTCATAATTTCTTTTTTTATTCTCTATTTTGCAGATATTGCACATAAGAAAAGCTCAAAGCAAAAAAAAAATGAGTACCATGTCAAGAAAGAAGTCCCACATACAAATACTGGCAGCAATGTTGACATACGGCATGTCAACTACAGATATAACATGACCAGTGTGAAATTCTGTTCATTTTGATATTAAAAATAATATATAAAATGGAAGGAAAATTAATAACATAAAATTAAAAATTATTCTAATTATTTAATTTTTTTATTCATTTGAAAAATAAGAATATATAGAAATGGAAGTTATACAAAAATTGTTTTTAATAGATTAAATATAAGTATGTTGTAGTTGAATTAAGAACAAAATAGATAGATTAATTATGTAAAATATTAATTTTTTTTTAATATCATTTTTTAACTATTTATACATATAATTATATATATATATATATATATAAAGTTTAAATAAAACATAAATGTTTTTTAATAAAGAACCTCATGTTAAATAAGAAACTCAAGATAAATTAGTATTAAAATATAAATAAGAAAAAAAATAATAATAAAAAATATCTTTCATATTTAATTTTAAAAAATTGAATACTTGAATAAAAGTGAAAAAAAATAGATGAAAATTAATTCATAAATTATTTTTTTAGTACTTATAATTCTATTAAGTTTTGTTTGTGGGTAATTTAGATTAAATAAAAATCATTTAACTATTAAAGTTAGGTATACGGGTATATTGTTGTTGTAGAAGAAGAAGAAGAAGAATAAGAAGAAAAATGCACAAAATTTTAGGGTAATCTATTAATAAGTTCTAATAGTTGGACTTAATTCTCATTAAGTCTTATTGAAAATAAGTACTAGTAAAACTGTCGCTAAAAAAAATTGTGACGATTTTTTGCATGTCACTAAAAATTGACAATAAGTGACTTTTTTTTTTATCAACGATTTTTATAAATTAGTGCTAAAATTTACAACTAGTGACATTTTTCTATGATAAATTTTTCAAACTATCTCAGAAAGTTAAAAATCAATGACGTTTTTGTGAAGATTTTTTAAATTGTTGCTAAAATTTATAATCAGTGACTTTTTTGTAACAATTTTTAAATTGTCACTTAAAATTAACAATTAGTAACATTTTTTAATAATATTTGATGAAAAATGTCATTAATTATTATAACACCTATTGAACAATAAATCTATCTATTAAGACCTACAAATAGATCTCCCAAAATTTTAAAAGTAAATATTATATTATATATATACACACGATATGAAATGAAATAAAGTGCATAAAGATGTCACGTGAGACAGAAATTAAATAAATAAATAAATTTAAACAAACACTACTTTTAATACCCTTCTAAATTAGATATGGGTTATGCTCTGAGACCCCTCAAAGACGGGGACCCCGATTGACCCCAGGACGTGTCGCATCTTGGGGTTGGAAATCAAAAAGAAAAAACAGTGTTTTTGCCCAATAGGAGCCGACCCCCAGCACCCCCAGCTGGGGGTCCAAGTCATTTTTCATTAGATATAGGACCTCTTCCGTTTTTAAAGAATTTTAATAGAAGCGTTTTTGCACTGTCTCTCCCACTACTGTGCACATTCTTTAATGGCAATGACTTATCTCCGATTAAAATTTTAATTGGATCAGATTGTTGACATTTTTTATTGGTCAGAATTAATGAATGGAGAGAAAAATGTTTGATAGCTCGAGTTTGTGTGGTTCGAATGGCTTAAATGTGTCAAAATAACGCCATTTTGCCTCCAAAATGATGTCGTTTTGAGATATTCGAGCTATTCAGATCATGAAAATTCAGGCTACTAAGCATTGTTGTTCTTTAATGGGAATGACTTATCTCCAATTAAAATTTTAACTGGATCAGACTGTTGACGTTTTTTACCGGTCAAAATTAATGAACGAAGGTATCTTACCGATCAAAATTAATAAAATGATTTAACTGGACCAAGAGCTAAAATATCAGGCCACGGCATTTCATTAATTTTGACAAGTAAGATACTTTCGTTCATTAACTGTGACTGATAAAAAACTTCAATTGTCTAGTTAAACTTTGAACTGAAAACCAGTCATGTCCTTCTTTAATTAATAAATACTAGCAGTTGGCACATGCAATGCATATGTGATTAAAATAAAATAAAATTTTTATTATATAATGTGTGTCATTCAAATGGTAAGAATTTTTATTTATTTGACTCAATATCTAAGGTTCAAGTCTCATTTCTCCTATATAATTATTATATTTATTTTTTAAAATAGAAACATGGACACTTGGCAACATGAGAAGTCAAGATTTCATGACATCATAGCAAGTGTTTACTTTATATATACTTTATATATAGTATAGATAGATAGATAGAGATGATTAATGTGATTGAGTGATTGTTTAATGTGATTAATTATGAGTGATTATTTAATGTGGTTAATTATGATAACATGTAATTAAAATAAGCACTAGTGATTGTTTATTAAAACTTTTAATAAAAATCACCTGTAAAAATCTCCTGTTGATTGGAAATCACTCCAAAATCGTTTATTTTTTAATAAAACTTTTAATTTTTATGTGATTTTTGATATTTGATCAATTTGATTTTTTACAGGTATAATATATTCGACAAATCTTAAAATGTAAATGATTCGAATTATCAAAATTAACCTTTAAAGTGAACCAATAACCCACTAAATAAGGAGTGAATTAAATACCTTTTATAAAAAAAAATGGTTTGTGGAAATTAATAAATTATGAATTGCATAGTTTCATTTGCTTAGTTTGTGGGTCCCTATATCCCTATACCTTCAAAAATATATATATATATATATATGAAAAATGATTTTTCCCCACAAATTTGCCCCTCCGAACAGTCTGAAATTTAAAAGAAAAAGAGAAAGAGAAGAGAGGGGAAGAGGAAGAGATGGCAACTGTGACAGCCCTCTGCCCACCGTCGCCATATAATTTCCATATATGGTTTGTGGAAATTAATGAATTACGAATTGCATAGTTTCATCTGCCTGGTTTGTGGGTCCCTACATCACTATACCTTTCCAAAAAAAAAAAAAAAAAATGGTTTGGAGAAATATTAGTAATGTATTTGAAATAACAAGAATTCGTATTTGTTATTAGTAATGTATTAACTATTAAATTCAATTTGAAGAATCTAACATGTTAATAACGAAATATTTTAATTTATTACGTATCATTATACACATTTACAATATTCTGAACAGTTTCTTTTACAAAAAAAAATTACAAAATATACATTATACATATTCAGTAATATTTAGTAGATCAAAAATAATTTTTATTTATGTCTCAATTTTTATTTTTACAATTATTTTATTTAATAATTATAAATATTTTTTTATTTAATTTAAATATTAATCAAAAATAATTTTACAAATATTAAAAATCAATTACTTTTAAAAAGTAAATAAAAATAAGAGGTGCAATATAAATTTATGACATATAAAGTCGGAGCGGAGGCAAATCTGTCAAAATTGTAGAAGACTCATTAAGAAATAATTTTTTTATATATCATTGGTGTGGCCGACGATCGAAACTTTGCCCAAGATGGGAACCATACGTCACTGTAATGCTTGACTCATTCAGCATATGTGATACGTGACCAAAACTAAACTCATAAAAGTTAATTAAATTGTGGGTAATTATGATCGTAATTCGTATATTTTCATTTTTGTGTTATTTTATTGTTTGTAATTTTAATTGACGCAATTTTGATATTAAATTTATAATTTTGTCTTAATTTAATCCAATCAATTACAATTCTGAGAATTTTTTAATAAAAAAACACATATAAGTGGTATCTTTCATATTTTTAAGAGTAAAATAATAAATTTACTCAACTCAATTAGTTAATCTCAATCAATTTTATGATAACTTTTAGTCAAAAAAAAACTAACGGTATTATTATTTTGATTAAATTGACACAAAATCTAAAATTAATAGTCAAATTCGAACCAATTGAAAATATAAGAATCAAAATGAATAAGAGACAAAATAAAAGGACCGCTAGTGTGAAATTCTACTCATTTTGATATTAAAAATAATATATAAAATGGAAGGAAAATACTAACATAAAATTAAAAATTATTCTAATTATTTAATTTTTTTTTTCTTCATTTGAAAGATAAGAATATATAGAAATGGAAGTCATACAAAAATTGGTTTTAAAAGATTAAATAAAAGTATGTTGTAGTTGAATTAAGAACAAAATAGATAGATTAATTATGTAAAATATTAAATTTTTTTTAATATCATTTTTTAACTGTTTATACATATAATTATATATATATATATAAAGTTTAAATTAAACATAAATGTTTTCTAATAAAGAACCTCATGTTAGATAAGAAACTCAAGTTAAATTAGTATTAAAATATAAATAAGAAAGAAAAATAATAATAAAAAATATCTTTCATATTTAATTTTAAAAAATGAATACTTGAATAAAACTGGAAAAAAAAATAGATGAAAATTAATTCATAAATTATTTTTTTAGTACTTATAATTCTATTAAGTTTTGTTTATGGGTAATTTAGAAATAAAAATCATTTAACTATTAAAGTTAGGTATAAGGGTATATTGTTGTTGTATTAAAAGAAGAAGAGGAGGAAGAAGAAGAAAAATACACAAAATTTTCGGGTAAACTACTAATAGATATTAATAGTTATATTTAATTCTCATCAAGTTCTATTGAAAATAAGTATTAGTAAAATCGTCGCTAAAAAAAATCATGACAATTTTTTGCATATGTCACTAAAAATTGATAATTGATGACTTTTTTTTATCAACGATTTTTTATAAATTGTCGCTAAAACTTACAAATTAGTGACGTTTTTCTATGACAAAATTTTTAAACTATCGCTGAAAATTAAAAATTAATGACGTTTTTTGTGACGATTTTTTAAACTGTTGCCAAAATTTATAACCAATGATTATTTTTGTGACAATTTTCAAATTGTCGCTGAAAATTAATAATTAATGATATTTTTTAATAATGTTGGATAAAAAATATCATTAATTATTATAACGGAAGCAGAAACATAAAGAACATGAAGAAGGAAACAGCACAAATAAATACTAAAAATAAGTTAAACTAACACTGTAAGAAATAATAAAAGAAAACAGTTTAAATAAACATTAATAATAAAACTTACAATTGTTTAATGGATTGAAACTAACAATTCTTCAAAATACATAACTTGAAAACGGACTTGAAAAGAAAATTACAGAGATAGGTTTTTCTCTTGAGGAAAGGGATGCTCTCAATTTTTCTAACTCTGCCTTATTCTTGACTGAAGAGGCCCTTTTATAATCAAAAGAGACCACCACTGTTAGCCTTGTGAGTGATTGCTGTGAGCCTTGTGAGTGAATAGTCTTGACTTGAAAGGAGCATCAGAAGCACATGGGAGTTGTCTGCTGCTTTCGGTGAATTATTAAAGCTTTTACTGTGCTGAATTTGTCGGTGGAATGAATCATGATGAATGATGAATAGTAATGTTGACTTTTTGATGAATAGTGAACAGTAAAGTTGACTTTTTTACTATTCATTGCTTGGAGGCATGTGACTGAGGGAATCAAATATAAATATATATATCAGCAGCTTTTCTCAAAAGACGAGTATTGATTGAAGCTAATAATTATAGCTATATAGAATCCAATGACTGAATTAAGCATATGGGTCCTGAGCATCTTGGAACTCGGGTCCATATAGATTTTGAGTAGTTGAACCTTCAGAAGAGTTTGAACTGTCTGAACCACCTTCTGAACTGCTGTTATCCGAGTCTGATTTGGCTTGGGCCATGAGTAAACGAGCCATTTGGAGGAGTTCATCTTTGGATGACTTGGACTTGGGCTTAACCTTTGATTTGGATTTATCCTTTGACTTGGGTTGGTCAGAACTAGGCTTTGCTGACTTGGATTTAATCTTTGATTTGGATGACTTGGGCTTGGAAGAACTGGATGATGGGCTTCCAAGATTGACTGGAGGAAGTTGGCTTCCTTGAGTGACTGGTGTATGAGCATGAATGTTAATCGGGAACTCAGTTTGAACAATATCAACAATTCGTTGAATCTTGAAGTTATCCCACCATTTAACCTTATGTCGCCGCTGAATCACTTTACCAAAAATACCATATTGCCATTTGAATATCCAAGGGATCTTATATTTGGATATAAAAATAAGCAATTGAGGGAACTCTCTTTGCTGTGGAGTGAATGAGAAAACAGTGGAAAAGTAATTGACTTGATCCAAAATTACTGATGGGAAGATGTCTGGAATGGCACCATAATGTGTCCACCATCTCAGAAACCAAGTAGGTAATTCTGACTTAAACTTTTGATCAAATTGAAGAAACCAGGAGTGACTAAATGTTTCATTTTGATATAGGAGGACTTTGATCCAGGCATCAATATAATCATAATAATTATACTGAAGGGAGTGATTAGGTAAATCTCGAAGTTGATAAGGAGAACCCCATTCAACTAAGGAAACAATATTGTGAATATAAAGTGAATGGTAAACCACTTCACTAGTGTAAGTACGATCATAAATGGGTTTAATCACAATTGACTGATGGTTGAACAGGATGTCTTTATAGAAGGTAATTGTTTTCTCTGGATGGAGAGGAACAAAATGTCATCCAGGAGGGAAATAAGTTTTAACCAGATCATTAACAGATTGACTCTTTGGGTGACTAGTAGTTGTTGAGTCAACATAATCAGATCGAGCAGTTTTAATAGGATTAGGAGGGTATGGAGTAACTGCTTGGCTAGATGAAGCAAAAGGATCATAGGCCAAAGCAGATGTGAAACTGGGTCGAGGAGTATTACCAAGAACTTGGTAACGGTTAACCATTTCAATAGGATGGTATTGGGTGACTAACTCCAAAGGAGGGATAAAAGGCTGACTAGTTGGAACCAAGGCTTTAGAAGGGGGCCTTGGGCGAGACATCTGTTTAAAAAGAAACAAAGGTTAGCAATAAAGATTAGCAACCACTAAGGAGATCTAAATAAGTCTGATGAAAATCCAAACAGTTGTAATAATCAGCAAGTAAATGGCGACGAGCTTGGATTTGGTGGTACTGAATGTATTGAGCACGTTTAGTAGTTTTTTTGGCTAATTTTATCCGGGCAATGCGATAAGCAGTTTGGTGAATCAGATCACGGTAATGGGTAATTTGGGTTTTATGGTAAGCAATAAATGGAGTGGCCATCCCTATCCCCCCTGTAAAAATTCTCGGGTAAGGAAATCGGGAATGGAATTTTGACAACCAGGTATATATTCAATAGTAAAATTGAAAATACTTAAAATAGATTGCCAACGGGCAAAAATTTGCTTACTAGCAAGATTTTGAACATCTTTTTCTAAAACATATTTAGCAGATTTGCAATCAACACGAAGTAAAATTTTTTGATTTAAAATAGCATCTTGAAATTTACTAATACATAAAACAGTAGATAAAATTTCTTTTTTAATAGTACTATAATTTAATTGTGCTTTATTCCAGACACCAGAGTGATAACGAACAATTTGTTCAGATGATTGAGGAGTGACTTTTTGAAGGAGAATGCCACCATAACCAACATCAGAGGCATCAGTTTGAATAATTTTGAATGAATTTTCAGTAAGAATACCAAGACAAAGAGGAGACTTGACATGATGTTTAACCTGTTTAACAATAGCAGTATGAGTAGAAGACCAAAGAGGAGGATTGTCTTTTAACCGATCAAACAGAGGTTGACAAGTTTTCCTAAGGTCTTTGTAAAATTCAGCAATATAATTCAGTGATCCTAAAAAACGTTGTAGTTGAGTTTTATCTAAGATTTCATCAGGAAATTTAGACACAAATTTAATGGAACGACTAATAGGTAAAATAGTATTCTGGTGAATATCATAACCTAAAAATCGGACTTTGGTTTGAAACAATTTAATCTTAGGAGCAGAAATGACTAAACCATGACTCTTAATGGTATAAGATGTTTCCAGTGTTCACTAATTGATTTTGAAAAAATAAGAATATCATCTATATAAATTATGGAAAAATAACTAAATGGATTGAAAATATCATTCATTATATGTTGAAATTTACTAGGAGCATTTTTTAACCCAAATGGCATGACATTCCATTCATAGTGTCCAAATGGTGTAGTGAAAGCAGTTTTATATCTATCCTTAGGATGAATTTGAATTTGCCAAAAACCACTTTTTAAATCAAATTTACTAAAAATAACAGCTTGACTAAGTCTTTTAATCAAATCTTTTTATTAGAATAGGATACCTAATCCATTCTAAAACAAAGATTTAAAGGTTTGTAATTAATGACTAATCGAGGGACACCTCGTTCTAATTCAACATTTTTATTAACATAAAAAGCAGGACAAGACCATGGGGATTTACTCGGACTAATTATTCTATTTTTTAACAATTCATTAATTTCTTTTTTACACATTTCAAGTAATTCATGATTAATTTGAATAGGTCTAGATTTAGTAGGAATTTGTTTTTCATTAAAATTTTTGATATATGGCAAAGTAACTACATGTTTTTTCCTATGCCAAAACGCAGTAGGTAAAGTTGAACAAATAGTTGATTCAAGTTTTAATTTAAATTCATTAATCTGAGAAATAATTACCGGATCAGTTAATTGTTGATCAATTCTTTTGTAATTAATTTCTTCTTTAAGAAATTTTAAATGTCTACTTAATTGATTAATAGTGTGAGAGATAGAACAATCTTTTAATTGATTTAATTCTAACATTTCAGGTGGAGATAAGAATTTAAATGTAACAGGTTGACCGAAAACATGAGTAGTTATTCTTTCACTAGATGTAGTAAATGGATATAGTAAATAGATAAATGGTGTACCTAAAATGATTTTATCAGTCATGTTTTTTACTAAAACAAATGAGGTTTTAAAACAGACATTATTGTGACAAACATGAACTTTAGGTAATTTATATTTAATATGCATTTTACTACCATTAGCAGAGGTTAATCTTTCATGACATTTTTCATAATATTTAGTAGGTAGTAAACCTTCTTGAATGCAATTTAAATCGACCAGATCAATTAATGCAAGAAGTTCTAATTC
Source organism: Camellia lanceoleosa (assembly GCA_025200525.1). Classification (NCBI taxonomy): domain Eukaryota; kingdom Viridiplantae; phylum Streptophyta; class Magnoliopsida; order Ericales; family Theaceae; genus Camellia; species Camellia lanceoleosa. Next base: position 22,903,860 of record CM045767.1, read on the forward strand.
AAAGTTATTAATAACAATTTTAATTTTTGAATACCATTTTTGAATATAAATTTTATTAATTAGATTTAATCTTTTATTTTCAAGATTGTTTGATTGAGATTGGTGTGATCGATTATCGAATAGAAGGTTTTCAGGATTAGTATGGTCAGAATCATGACCAGATTCATTAGGAGATTCAACATTATTATCTTGGAAATTTTCTAAATTTTTATTAGGTTTTAATGTAATAATTTCGTCTTCTAAATGTTGATCTTTATTTTGTAGTTCTTTAATAGTTTGTTTAATCTGATTGATTTCTTGTTGTAAATCTTGAAGTGTAACTTATTTTTGTTTATTCTTAAATCTTTCTAAAATTTTAGATAGACTAATAATTGGTTTATCTTGTCTAGGTTTAGAATCAGTATTATTAATTAATAAAGATTTAAGTCTATCAGTATATTTCTTCTTTAATTCTGGATCATCTAATTTACTAATTAGTTCAATAAGAGCAGATTCTTCTCGATTTTGTTTAGTAAGAACAACGAATTTGTTTAACAGGTTTACAACAAACATCATTACATCCTAATTCTATATTATTATCAGAATCATTACTAGGTGAATGGTAATCAGATGAAGTATTCGGATTGTCAGAAGAGGAATCACTAACAGATTGATTTAATTGAAAGATTTCAAATAATTGATTTTTTGATTCATCATTAATTTGAAGTTGATTAACTTTATCTTTTAATTTTTGTTTCTCTTTACACTTATTAGAATAATGACCTTTTTTACCACAGTTATAACATGTAATATCTTTATTAGATTTAAATTTTGGATGTGATTTTGACTTGTAATATTTCTTTTTTGGTTTAGTATAAAATTTATCATTTGATTTAGAAGGTGAATAGTTCTTTTTGTATTTATTTGAATATTTGTGTCTATGTTTACTATGTTTATGTGGTTTCCTACGAGAGGGTGCTACATGAGGTAAACCATATTGTTCACAGAAATTTTCTAATTCATATTTAGCGTTGTGCTTATCTTTTTGAGCTTTTTGACTAAGTTTAAAATCAATACACATTCTTAATCCTTCTTTTTGAATAGTGCTAATTATATCACCATAGGTTAAATTATCATATTCAATTATTCCAGTAGGTTGACTAAGAACATCTCTAATTTTGTGAGCAAATAAATCAGGTAATCCATTAATAAATTTTTCTTTCCAAAATGATTTAGTACAGTCTTCTCTTAACATAACTCTAGAGGTAAAAACATCTTTATACCATCTAAAATCACTTAAGGTAGGACAGGTCAGGTTACTAAGTTGATCATGTATGCGAGAATATATATTAGTAGGAGTTCCTATAAAATGTCTAACTATTGTGTAGATTAATGTGTTAACACCATCAGGTACATAATAACCAATATGTTCATCAAAGATAGGGAGATCATTTGCATCTTTTTGATTAGCATGTAAGATTGATTCACGTTGTTCTGCAGTGAGATATTTTTCCCACCAAGATTTGAGCATACCGGTAAAACCAGAGGTTATTAAAGAAGCAATTTCAGGTTGAGAGTAATCAGGGTAATTAGTTAAATAACTATTAGCAACCATAGATAAATGATTTAATTTTTGCCATATTTGATCTTCCCTTAAACCATCAATATTCCATTCATATAATTTTTTGGCAGAGACAGAAAATTGATTAGCAAGATTATTTTCTTCATATTGGAGATCAGAAGGAGTTGGTCTAGAATACCAATTTTTTGTAAGAGATGTAGGATTAGGTTTAGGATAATGCAATTTGTTGAGCTGAGTAGAGGGTTAAAATTGTCGAGCTAATTGATTAATCTCATTATCAGTTGAATCAGAATCAGATTGAGTAGAAACAGGTTCTTGTTGATTTAAAATAGTAAGACCTTTGGAGGGTGAAGCTTGTTCATTGGTAGCTAATTTGGTAAATAGTTGTTCGATAGCTTTTACAGCAGATTGATCATTGGTGACTAAACTTTTGCGTTTGGAACGATCACTGGGAAGGTTTATTAAAGGTTGATCGAGAGATTGTTTAGTAGATGTGGTATTAGCAGAATAATCATCTAAATTAGTTTCTATTTTATCTAATTGTTTACCAATTGTTTTTAAACATTGATTAGTATAATTATTTTGTTCAATAATTTTTTTAATTTCAAGGTCAGTGCCAGGCAACTTACAAGGAGAGGCTGGGACTTCAGAACCTTGGCATTCAATAATTATATTAGATAGAGGTGGATGACTAGAGGTAACAGATGTATTAAGGGAAGTTTTCCATTTATGTTTTGTGATTGTATTAATCTTTTTATAATAGTTATCCATATATTCAAAGAAAGATAATTCAAAGCCATATTCTACCATAAAATCATATCATTTCCTAGTTATGCTGGATTGTTAAGCAGAATCATATTTAGCACGATAAGCATGTCTTTTAGTTCTATTTTCTTTAGATCTAAAATCAATAAGTAATTTATCTAATCAGGAGTAAATTCTTTTTTGATTATCATTAATTGAGGATTGATTGGATGTGTAACTTCGAAATCAGTTTGAGTAGGAGAATTTTGAGATTCTTCATCTTCTTCAGGTAAATGTGTGTGTGTTGAATAAACAGGTTTACTAATTTGAGAAGTTGTAGAGTTATCAATTCCTTTGAGTTTACTATTTGTAGTGTGACCAAGATTGAGTTGACAATTTTTTCGAAATAAAGGAGTATTAAATATTTCATCTTCAATTTCAATTTCAGTAGGTATACTAGAAGTACTATGTCTAGAGGATTGACCTCGATTAAATTTAATGTGAACTGAACCATCAGTATATTGTTGGATATCTTGGATATCTTGAATAGAAGATTGTTGTTGATTATATTTATAATTTTCATTATTAGTAATCTATTGATCGGGGAGAGTAATATTTTTCCATTCAATCATTTGTGGAACATTAATATGGGATTCATTATTACTACTTTGGATTAGCAGAGTTTTATCTTTTGGACTTTTATGCAAAGCTTGAACATTTAAATTGGTTTTCATACATTTATAATGAACACGATAAATTAAAGCAATATTATGAACTTTTTCTAACATATTAGTAAATGAACCATTTAATTGAATATTTAAAGTTAATGCTTTTAAAATATGTGGATCACGTAAACTGAGTGTAAAATCAGGAAAATAATTAAAATGTACTGGACCCTTATGAAGACCAGTTTCCATCATACCCATTAAACTATCATTATAATCAATAAAACGAGCATCTCGTAAACATAATAAAACAAAAGCATTTTTTCCTTATTGGGTTAATGATTTAATACCAACTTGAATTAAGCCTAAGTGAATAAAATTATTACCAATTTTCAAATGTCTTTTAATTAGATCAACATTAAATAATTGACAAGTTTCCCTAGGTTTTTCTAAAGCATAAATTTGTTCAATGGTTTTAACATGCAGATTAACATTAAAAGTATTCTGTAAAAAAGTAGTTTTATAAATTTCCTTAACAGGTAATTTTGGTATATTCCAATTTAAATCAATTTTATCATTTTGTATTTCAACAGGTAATTTTGGTATATTCCAATTTAAATCAATTTTATCATTTTATATTTCAACATCTTCTTCATTAATTACTAATCCTTGATTGAGTAGTGAGGGCAAAGTAGTTGATCTAGAACTGGCTGACGAGTTACTTCTAAATAATTGACTCATCTTTTGATTATTTAATCTGTATTATAGGAATCTTAATACATTGTCAAAATTTATCATGTTTTAATTAATGATATTTTTTAATAATGTTGGATAAAAAATATCATTAATTATTATAGAACCTATTGAATAATAAGTTTACATATTAAAATCTACACATAAGTCTCTTAAAATTTTAAAAGTAAATATTATGTTTAATAGTATATACACACGATATGAAATGAAATACTTTGTGCCGTTTTGGGAACAAAATAAAAAGTCACGTTTTTGGACAAAATGTCCAAAAACGCAAGTGCGAAAAACGCAACAAAATTGGTTTGGGAAGTGCCAAAAACGCAAGTGTAAAATTACAAATTAGGGCCTATGACAAAAAAATAAATAAATAAATAAATTTCTTATGTTGGGTAAGGGTATTTTGGTTATTTTAATTTGATTTGACACCATAAATAAATATTAAACAAAAAAGTAAAAAGTCAGTTTTTTACCAACTTCCTAAATCACTTTCCAAAAAGTTAAAAAGCTTAGTAAAAAGTCAAAAATCAGATTTTTACCAACTTTCCAAAACACCCTCCCACAAAGATGTCACGTGAGAAAGAAATTAAAAAAATAAATAAATTTAAACAAACACTACTTTTAGTTTAGATATAAGACCTCTTCCGCTTTTAAAGAATTTTAATACAAGCATTTTTGCACTGTATCCCCCACTAGGGTGCACATTCTTTAAAGGGAATGACTTATCGCCTATTAAAATTTTAATTGAATCAGACTATTGAAATTTTTTATCGGTCAAAGTTAATGAATGAAAGTCTTTCGTCAATCAAAATTAATAAAACGATTCAACTGGACCAAGAGTTAGAATATTGGGTCAAGACATTTCATTAATTTTGATCGGTAAAAAACTTTCGTTCATTAACTCTAACTGATAAGATATCTTAATTGTGTAGTTAAACTTTTAACTAAAGACCAATATTTCATTCTTTATTTAATAAACACTAACAGTTGGCACATGCAATGCATGTGTGATTAAAATAAATAAAAATAAAATAAAATATTTATTATATAATATGTGTCATTTAAGTGGTAAAAATTTTCATTTATTTGACTCAATATCTAAGGTTCAAGTCTCATTTCTCCTATCTAATTATTATTATATATATATTTTTTAAATAGAAACGTGGACACTTGGCAGCACAAGAAGCCAAGATTTCAAGACATCATAAGAGCTGTTCACTTTATATATAGTATCGGTGGTATTACTTGTATCAATTAATGTGATTGAGTAATTGTTTAATGTGATTGATTATGAGTGATTATTTAATGCGATTAATAATGATGACATGTAATTAATTAGCATTTTTGGAGTAGTTGTTGCGTAGGTTACGTGTTCAACTTTTGATATCTTTCTGATGTTTTTTATTTATTTATTTATTTATTATCAAGCTGTATGTAGTTGTTTATTTGTTCTCAAGTTTGGTTTGGACTTCGTGACTGTTGTGCAATTTGATACAATATTTTTTATATTTATAATTATTTTCTTATTCAAAATAAAAAAATAAAAAAGATAGCATTTAATTTTAGTCCAACATTACTTTGAGAGAGATTCATGTTTATAAACTTGAACTTTTCATCCATAACTTTTGCATTAATGTTTTTCCCACAAAAATTTTAGGATAAATTATATATACAATTCTTGAAATGTGTTTAAAATACGAATTGTTTCCTGTGATTTTAGAAATTACAAATATCTTTTTGTCAAAAAAAATGTATTTAACATGATTAATAGGAAAAATAACATTTCTAATTACTCTCATAAATGACGATAAAAATACCATAGTTGTTAATTGAAATATATTTCTAATATCATTAAAAATGATTAATTGAATTAATGATTTATTAATAAAATGAGCCATTTGTTATGTGAGTAGAAATTTGAAGAAGCGGAATGAAATTTTCAGAACCACAGAGAGTAATTAGTATTTTATTTAGAAAGTGTATTTGTAATTTATCCACAATTTTAATGTCTTCTTGTTCAATTTCCTCTATAATTTCTCTCTTATTTTTCTTCCAAATATTTACTATCTTCTTGTACCTCTGAAAGCAATTCAATCAAATATATATATGGTGTTTTTTTCATTTAAATATTTGTATTTCATAGTTCTTGTCAGTTCATGTATAGAACTCTAATTACCTTTAAGCAAAAATAAAAAATTGAGTACCCTGGCACATAAATTAAGGATGGTTAGTAGAAATTAATTAGGAAATTCCACAAACAAATAGTGAAGCTCTTTCTGGAAGAAGAATTGTGAATGTTAACCATAGTCAATAAATAGATACTAGCATACATATTTATGAACATTTATTAAAAAAAATTTAATTAGATGTAATTTAGATATGATTAAAATTCTTTGACATTCTATTTACAGATTTTTTTTTAATTTTAAAATCAAATAAAATCAAATTTTAAGATCTTTACTCGTTATTATCAACAGTACTTGGTATCCCGAATTTTTATGATCCAAATGACTCGAATGTCTCGAATTTTTTTTTTTATTTTAGGGGCAACATCCATTTATTACTTCAGTTTCAGTTTGAAATACTTTACCCTTATATCTTTCAAATATAAAAAGATAGACATCCTCACTCCAAAAATAAAAATTCATTACAAAAATTAACCACTAAACCAAATCTAAAAAAAAAAATTCGCCATTTCCATGAAATAATTCCCCGAAAAGAACTTAACCACAACCTAACCGCCACCTCTCCCTTCCTCCCATCCCTCCCCAACTTCCCTGTCACCGACCCGACCTCCTCCAAATCCACTATATACAAAGGTTGGGATAAATTGCCAAAACAGCTTTGCAATTAGCATATTATATATATATATTCAACTGAACTGCCTTTGACTGCTTGAAAATTTTCCCATCAGCTGGCAAACCACGCAAGTTCAAAACTGGCAGTTTGGTTGGATGGTTTTGGTGGTTTCTACTTGGCAGATTGACGGGTTGCTTTTACACTTCATAGGCCCAACTAAAATCAATTCCAGCCACTAAAAATTGAAAAATAAAGGATGGAAGACCTATTTTCTCAAATCATCTCAAGCAACTATCACTTGAAGTGCATTGTAAATACATGGTTGTAATAAGATTGTACATTACAACCTTGAAAATTGTGGGCAATAAGACATCCGTATTACATGAACTTGCTTAAAAATAAAAGCAGAGAGTCCTAATAACAATACAAGTCCGTGGACAAGATAAGGTTTATGACAATCCCTTCACACAAATACTTCAATCTTGAACCCTACCAGATTGATCTATGAGATAATTAAATTTACATGGCCAATAGCATTACATGGAAACAAGTTAATACCCCCTAATGGACTGTGTTGTTGGAGTTGAACCTTGTAAAGCTAAACCTTCTCTGTTCAATGAAGTCACTTGGCTTCGGTCTCAATGACAAAAAAGATTCAGCTACTTACAGGATGACAATGCAACATTGTAAGGAAACTTTGCGAATGAACATGACAAAGGTCAAGTTGCCAATTAATGTGAATTGATTCAGTTCAATATGATGTCTATCTCTTCTGGAATGAAAAGAGAACATCTATAGACAACCATGCTGGTTCAGGAATCAAACTCAGTTTTGACTTCTTCAAAAGCTGTCTAATTGCATTAATTAGAGGGAGGGGAATCTCTAAATGAACAGCATAACCACAACTCTCCTCTCTATCATCCATGCTCCTTGCACTACAATCAACTTCATGGAACATTTCCTTAGCAATCCTTCTGAATTTATCATCTTTCTCCCTGACAACAAGCAGAAGAGGTACTTTGCAGTGCCTTAAGTCTTCCCACAATGGCCTATCATGCAAACAGAAGAAAAGCTCAGCTAAAATGATTTTAGTGGATGGTAATGAAGTAGATAAAATGTTCCAAGAAATCATGTTTGTGAAAGAGAGGGGAGTGAGAAAAAAAAAAAAAGCGACTTGAGGCAAACTACTGCATTGACAACAAACAACCAAATATGAACACATTCCTGGTAACTACAATAATAATTTAATCTTGATCACTTGTCTACAAGTAATCATGGTCACAGATGCAACTTTTGCGTTCACAGGCACGAAGTGAACAGCCACAGCGCAGTCCATTTGTGATCATATACATATTATATGTATGCAAAGGTTCTGGATAGAAGTAAAAGAACCACATACAGAAATTATAATGAATGGTGGCTGACATGGTGAAGGAGGCAAGGGGTGTTGTTGGTTCTCGACGAAGATTTTGAGTTGGAATGTTAGAGGGCTGCGGTCCTGTAGGAAAAGGGTAGTGATAAAAGAGTTTTTGAAAATTCACCAACCAGACAGAGTGGTGTTTCAAGAGACGGTGAGGTTTGCGATGGGTCTTTCATTAGGAGTGTTTGGGGGACTCGGTTCAAGAGATGGGTTGTTTTACCTTCTTGTGGGAGATCAGGAGGGATTTTGATTATGTGGGACAAGAGAGTAGTACCGGGATGTGAGACAATCTTTGGGGTTTTTTCAGTGTCCATTAGGTTTTGGAATCAGGATAACAATGAATGGGAGATCAGGGGGGATTTTGATTATGTGGGAAAAGAGAGTAGTACTGGAATGTGAGACAATCTTTGGGGTTTTGTCAGTGTCCATTAGGTTTTGGAATAGGGATAACAATGAATGGTGATTGACAAGGGTTTATGGTCCCAATAGGCCTAATAGTCGTCACAAATGATGAGAGGAGTTGGCGGGTTTATTTGGGCTTTGTTCCCCTAATTGGTGTGTGGGTGGGGATATCAATGTGGCTTCGACTCTTTTATAAGAGAGTGTAATTTGATTGATCTTCCCTTGAGTAATGCTCAATTCACTTGGTCTAATCTTCAAGAAAATCTTGGCCTGGTGAATTTTCCCTTTAAATGGAGTCCAACCCCCTTTAAATTCCAGAATATATGGCTGAAAAATCGTTCTTTATTTTAAGGCTTATTTTAAGGACTGGTGGGAGAGTGGAAGAGTCCATGGGTGGGAGGGTTTCAAGTTTATGCGAAAGTTGAAGGGGTCAAGGAGAACTTATAGGTTTGAAAGCGTGAAGTTTTTGGTGATGTAAATGAGTTGAAAACGGAGTTAGTTAGAAGTATTGAGGAGGGTTTATCTAGGGTTTTAAGAGATGAGAGATCAATGCTCATAATGAAGTTGGAAGAGCTTGTTTTTAGGAAGCAGGTTTTTTGGGGGCAAAGAGCAGCTAAGATGAAATGGGCAAAGCAAAAGAGGGTGAAACCAATTCCAGATTTTTTCATAGGGTTGCAAGAGGAAGAACTTCATTAAGAATTTGGAGGTCGGGCAGGGATTGGTGGTAAATAAGGAGAAGCAAATTGTTAATGAGATTTTCAATTTTTATTTGAATCTCCATTCTGATGGAGAAGTGGACCGTCCAGGGATTGAAGACATTAATTGGGCTCCTGTGGATACCCTTAAAGCTAGATGGCTCAAGAGACCTTTTGATGAATGTGAGGTGCAACAAGCCGTGTTTGAATGTAAAAAAGATAAGGCTCTAGGCCCAAATGGTTTTTCAATGGTAGTGTTTCAAGACTACTAGGATATTGTGAAAGGGAATCTAATGAGAGTGTTTGGTCAGTTTTTGGAGAGTAGGAAGATCAACTTATGCACCAATGCATCTTTCATTTGCCTCATTCCCAAGAAAGAGAAGTCGGTTAAGATTGGAGACTTTAGGCCCATCAGCTTGGTTGCATCACTCGACAAAGTTTTGGTAAAGGTGCTCTCCAAAAGAGTTAGGTTTGTCCTTGGAGAAACTATTTCTCCCTTACAAGGTGCTTTTGTGCATGGGCGGCAAATCGTAGATGGGATCTTAGTGGCAAAATGAGGTTATTGTTGAGTATAGAGGATTGCATAAAGAGGGTATTGTTTTTAAGGTGGATTTTGAGAAAGCATATGATCATGTGGATTGAGGCTTTTTGGATTTTGTTTTGGAGAGGAAGGGTTTTGGTTCTAGGTGGAGGAGGTGGATTTTGGGATGTGTGTCTCATGCAACATGTTGGTCATTGTGAATGGCAAGGCTGGGAATTATTTTCATGCAACTAGGGGACTAAGGCAGGGCAATCCATTGTCACCATTTTTGTTTATTTTAGTAGTAGATGTGTTGGGAATGTAAGATTTTTTTATTTTTTATTTTTTTGACCATCAACAAAATTTCATTAAAAAATAAAAGTGAAAGAGGACAAGAAGTCTTCATACAAAGAGAGAACAAGAGAAAGAGTCAAACAAAAACATAAAACTCATAGCCTATGAAGCACCGACACATTCCTAGGTCTGGCGTACGAGTGTTGGACACGTGTCGGACACGGACACGCGTCGGACACGCTGTGGACACGTGTCCAACACTCTCTCTAACGTGTCCTTTTTTTTTGAATTTTTTCAGTTGGACACGCAGTGGACATGCGATGACACTTTCTAGACAAAGATCAAAGAACCCTAAGCTGTTGGAGAGAAAGAGGGAAAGAGATCGAGGGAGAGATTGATTGAACGAAAAAGCCCTAATCTGTTCAAAAGAGATGAATCGAAGAAGCCCTAACTTGAGGTAATCTTCTTCGTCTTCTTTGTCCTTCAACTTCTCTGCTCTGCTTCCTTCTCTTCGTCTTCTCTATCCTTCATCTTCTCTGTTCGTCTTCTTCTCTGGTTCGTCTCTCTTTTCTTCTTTTGTTCTCTCTTTCTGATTTAACTCTATTCTTTTCACTTCTCTCTCTTTCTCTCCTCCCGTTTCTCTCCCTTCCTTTTATTTCCTGATTTCACTCTCTCTCTCTCTCTCTCTCTCTCTCTCTCTCTCTCCTTTCTTTTTTTTTTTTTTTATTAAACCTAAAATTTATAGAATAAATTATTTTTATTTTTAAAAAAATCAATTTTTATTAATAAAATTTAAGAAATATGTTTATTAATTTTATTATTATAATTGTATAGGAACTAATATTTTTTTTTAATTTTAGACATATAATAAATAAATAAAATTATATATATTAAACGTGTCCCCAACGTGTCATGTCCCCTATCTTTTGAAAATCCACGTGTCCGTGTCATGTCCGTGTCGTGTCCCGTGTCCGTATCCGTGCAACATAGCTCATAGCCCTAGGGAAGGCAAACAGCAGCCCAATCCCTAGAGATCAAGAACAAAGGGACTGTCCTTTAAAAGGAGGGGATACAAATGCCCAAAATGACGCCAAATATTCTACCCTATCCCACAAAGCCTTTACACTTGCTTCCTTGCCATCAACGATTCTAGCATTTCTCTCTAACCATATAGCCCAAAAAATAGCAAAAACAATGCTTGTCCACATTGTTTTGCCCCTCTTAGTTCTCCCAAACCCTATAAACCGAATAAGAAGCATTTGAATGCATTCTTGCAGGGCAACTCACCGCTCATCACATAAGCCGAATAGAGGCTGCCATAATACACAAGTCACCGGGCAATGAAGAAATAGATGATCCGCTACCTCGAAGTTCCTCTTACACATCACCACCACTGAGGGCAAAGAAAGTGATTAGGCCTTCTCATTTGGAAAACATCATTAGTTGTGACACCTTTTGTGACAACATTAGTTGGGTACGTAAGATTATTGACATAGCTAAACAAAAGGGTGTAATCAAAGGATTTGTGGTGGGTACGGATGATATTATCTTTTTCTCATCAAAGGAGTAGAGTAAGGTTGGCAATTTGCTAATACTTTTGAAAATCTTTGAAATTGTGTCTGGCCTCAAAGTTAATCTTAGTAAGAGTGGTGTTGTGGGTATTAATCTTGAACTTTGTTGTGTGCAAAGGATGGCGGCCATGTTGGGATATCCCATTGAGCAATTTCCTCTCAAGTATTTGGGGCTTCCATTAGGGGGAGACCCAAGAGTGGCAACCTTTTGGGAGCCTGTACTCGTCAAAATTGGGAAAAGATTGAAGGGATAGAAGTAAGCTTTGTTGTCTAGGGTGGGGGGAGATATGCTTTGGTGCAGTCCATGTTGAGTTCTATTCCTATTTACTTCTTTTCCTTGTTCAAGGTTCCAGTCAACATTGCAAGGAAAATTGAGAAATTGATGAGAGATTTTCTTTGGGAAGAGTGTGATGAGGGTAAAAGGGATCATTTAGTTGAGTGGGAGGTGGTTTCTCTTCCTAGGGAATAAGGGGGCCTTGCTATAGGGAATATCATTGCTAGGAATATTGCTCTCTTGATTAAGTGGTTGTGGAGATTTCCTATCAAAAGCGGATCGCTATGGTGTTCTATTACTAAAAGCAAGTATGGAGTTTAAGCCAATGGTAGAGATTCTAATATGGTTAGTAAAGGCAATTGTCATTCTCCATGGAAGTCAATCTCTCGTTTGTATCCAATAGTGTCTAATTTTTATCATTGAAAGTGGGTAATCTGGCGAGCATCCGATTTTGCGATGATGTTTGGTTAGGGGATACCTCGTTCAATAGAGCTTTTCCACTTCTATATAGATTGGTCCGTTCTCAGAATGTATCAATTGTGTCAAGTGACAAGTTCTAATGTGGCACCCATCTCTTGGAATTTTGGTTTCCTTGGGAATTTAAACGATAGGGAGGTTGTTGAGTTGGTATCTTTGTTGTCATTGATTGATGGGGTTTCTCTATCTTCCTTTTGCGATATTAGGGTCTAGAATATCATCTCTTAAAGGATTTTCTCTTGTAAATCTTTGTTTGACAAACTCATTGATGATCCCTCTGTTCCCTTTTTTCCTCTTCATAAGCAAATTTGTAATGCGGTTGTTACTCATAAAGTGAAGTTTTTCATGTGATCACTATAAGTTTTCTAAATAATCTATATATTCAATTGTATTGTTTACAAAGTACACAACTATTTATATAGCCCTAAGACAAAGACTAAAAAAGACAATAGAATCCTTATACAATCAAAGGAATATCTACACAATCAAGCATGCTTAACGTAAAAAATATCCAGAATATATACTACTATATTCTCACACTTCCACTCAAACTTAAGGTGTTTTAGCAGGAAACACTGAGAGTTTGTTAAGAAGAAACCGAAACTGAATAGTGGTGTGAGTTTTGGTAAAAAAGTCTGCAAGTTGCAAAGTCGAAATGACAAACGAAAATGAGATAAAGCTACACCGCAGATGCTGACGGACAAAGTGACAATCAATCTCAATGTGTTTCGTCTATTCACGAAAGATAGTGTTATGGGTAATCTGAATAGCACTGCGGTTGTCACAGTAGAGAAAGATCGGAGAAGACTAAGAGACACCCAAATCAAATAAGAGACAACGAAGCCAAACAATCTCAGTAATGGCATAGGCCATAACACGGTACTCAGTTTCGGCAGTAGAGCGAGCAACAACAGTCTGTTTCTTGCTCTTTCAAGAAATCAAAGAATCACCAAGAAATATGCAGAAGTGGACTAGCGATTAGTGATATCACCAGCCTAATCAGAATCAGCATAAGCTACCAAGTCTAATGAAGAAGTAGAAGATAACATCAAGCCTTGAAAGATAGTATCGCAAAAATAACGAAGAATTCGAACCAAAGCCGCCCAATGAGTAAAGCGAGGAGAAGAAACAAACTATCTAACCAAATGAACAGCATAGGCAAAATCAGGGTGAGTAACCAATGATCTTTTCCAAAGGAGAAGCCCTAATCACTTTCTTTGTCCTCAATGGTGTGCTATGAAGCATGGGTTCTTCGACAAACATGTCGTATCTGTACTAAGTACTTACTGACGTATGGTACTTTTGCATATGTACTGGATACACGAAACATGTACCCAAATTTTTTCTTCTTAATTTTTGACATACTCAAACGTGCCTAGTATATACCCAAGTCGTATCGTACCATACCGTACCTCAGTCGAAACAATATTTTCTTTTACTACAGAAATAAAATTCATTTCACTAGACTTCCTTTTTATTATCAGTTTTCTGCTCACTATGATTTTTAAATTAAATTATAATTTGTAAATTATTTAATATAATGACATTTAATTTTAGTTTATATCTTTACTTTTGGCATTAAATGTTAATTGTAAGTTGGATCTTAACAAATTAAACTATTTAATCAATTTTTGTATTGCTCCAAATTAAAAATAAATATTTTTTTATAAACGTACTAAGCTTTACCCATACCTTACTTTTGTTGGATTTTACCGCATCGACATACCCATATCGTACCAGTACTCGTACCCGTACCTATGCTTCGTAGATGGTGTGTGATGTACACAAGGAACTTAGAATCGGCGGGACCATCTATTTCTTCATTGCCCGGTGGCTCTTGCATTATGGCAACGTCTTTTTGGCTTATGTGAAGATCAATGGGCTGCTCTGTGGGAATGCACACACATGCTTCTTGTTAGGTTTGAAGGATTTAGTGGCAACACGAGAGCCAAACATTGTGGTCCTATATTGTTTTAGCTATCTTTTGGACTATTTGGCTGGAGAGAAATGCACAAATCTTTAATGGAAAGGAATCAGATGCGGGGGCTTTGTGAGATAGGGTGAGAGATTTGGCTTTGCTTTGGGAATTTGTGTCTTTTAAAGTTGTTCCATTTTTCTTGATTTCTAGGGATTGGACTGCTATTTGCCATCCCTAGTGTCAGGAGTTTTCTTATTATTTGCGCTTTTTTGGGTTTTTGGTTTTTATGTTAGTGGGTGTCTATTTTGATCTTTATATTTGTATGAGGACTTCTTGTTCTCTTTCCTTCTTGCTTCTTAAATAAAATTCTTTGTTGATGCCCAAAAAAAAAAAAAAAAATAGCACTTTCTACAAACCACCATACCAAACTTGATGTATGCACTAGGCGGGGAAGAGGGTTAACTCGTTTTTCTATCAAGATTTTAATGTCTTGTGTAGTCGAAGGGTAGTAAAAAGATGTGAAGTTGCAACAAAGACGTTGAGGGTTTTAGGGTAATATTTATGGGAGGAGAGATTTTTTTTTTTTTTTTTTTGGCAATATTCCATGGGCTGTGAACGGTAAATATGCCATTTGGGTTGATTTCTAGGGTAATGGTTCCACGGTCAAAAGAGGTAAAGATGAAATTAATTAGCAGTGTAGATAATTAAAGAAAGAAGAGGAGAAGCTAGGCATCAACCCTACATTCAGTCTTTTATAGTTCCAAACGCACCACACCAAGGTCTGGACTTCATCAAACTTTTTTTACTTTTTTTTTTTAATCGGCAACTTGCATCACACAATTCCAAACAAATCTTATCTTCAAATTTGCTAGAAAATTCCAAAACTGACAGCATTACATAGCCCTTTATATACTTTCAACCACTCACTCTAATTGGACTACAATTCCATACTTAGAAATTTAACTTTTAAAACCCACCTCAACCAACTCAAAAACCCAATAACATAACCAGTGCCACAATACAATACATGGACCATGGTTCTAGCCTATGTCCAACAAACCTGAAATTATGGAACATGCTTGAATTTTAGAACACAAGCACATAAATCCAATCAAGAGCTTACTAATCTAAAACAATCATAACGTAGGATTCAACTAAAAGTGAACTTGACTATGCAAGGTCCTCCAGGGTTCCCTCCTTTAAGTTGAACCAATTGCTCGTGATTTTATCCTCCAAGCTTTTTTTGTTTCCTTTTTTATTCAATTTCTTATGGACATGTGGCCGACCTAAGGGCATGTGGCCAACCAGTGAAGATTGTGACCAAGTATGCCTAATATGAAGAATTAAGTTCTTCATATTAGGCATATTTTTCAGGGTGTGTCTCGCACGATTCCATGGTCGGAAAGTCGATTACTTTCGGGAGTTCATAGTTGGGTATCGCTTTTAGTTGAGCCGGATGTGTTAGTTTTTGTAGATTTTGTGGATGGTCTAATTAGTTAGGTCATTAGTTTTGTGGGTTCGTCTTTTTTGTATTCTTTGTATCATCTTGATGCGTTCTCAATAAAGTTTGTTTATTTATCCCAAAAAAAAAGAGTTCTGATTGAAAATATACATAATATAAGATGTCTAAAAAGTGCTTGAAGGTTCGAATGTTTGCTATTCTAAGGAAAGGAACTCTACTGTTGAATAGTTTGATATACATTGTTGGGCTTATTCCTAACAACTTAAACTTTCAGGATAATTGATGACTTGACATGGTATCAGAGCTCAAGTTAAGAGAGGTCTTAGGTTGACATTTGGTATTATATCCCCATTTGGCTTCTTCTTCTCTGCTTAGTTGTTTGTTTCTCCTTCTGTTTGTTTCTACGTTTGTCACTCCACGTGCAAGATGGGGTTGCATGTGAGGGAGGGTTTGTATAGTTGCATATATATTGTTGGGCCCATTTCCTAATAGTTTAAGCTTTTGGGATAATTGGTGACTTAACATCTACAAACTAGATTAAAAGAAACTAAGAATTAACAGCCAAGCGCACAACAAAAACAACAAAAAAAACACCACCAGCTGCAAGGGAAGGTGATGGATAGGCAGTAGAATGACCGAGAAAGAAGGCTTTCGTCATGCTTTTAGTATGTTGAGTTGATAGATAGTTCCATAGTGGATGTCACGAAATTACACGATGAACCCTTAAGATGCCAAAAGCTACTTCCAAAAGGTATATGCATGTTCCTGTTCAAAAAAAAAAGGGGTATGTACATGTTCATGCAAGAGCTTTCTCTTCCCTTGCCCTTTATTTAAAGGGTTCTCCTTTCTCATCTTTTATTGGAAAGATGTGTAGTAATAACAAAAACATAAAAAGCATAAGTAGCTTCTTTCTATAGCAAAGATAACAGAACAGAACAACCCATTGGACATAGAATTATGATTTTATTTTTATTATAAGCATCATGTATCCAAGAGACTTTTTTTTGATCAATAACAACAAGAGACTTGTTAACGAATTTGCAATTCAGCAACATTATGCTCCTTCATGCACCAATTAATTCAAGCCAAGCAAATAATCTTCTTAATTTGTAATTTATTGGAACTTAAGGTGTTATGTGCAAGACAAAAAAGGCAATTACTTAATAAATTGAATAGTAGGTAAACCAAAAATCAATACTCTAATAAAAAGGATAATTCGCAAAAAGCTAGACAAACCTACAGCTACCTCCCAATACTTGAATCAGACAGAACTTTCACAAGGGTGTGCATGTCATCATGTTGCAAACGGCTAGCAACCATCTGCTTGAAATGGGGATGATCTCTTAACCAGTACGATGAAAGAAACTATGATACGTTTTTAATCATGTAACTAAAGAAATCTTGAGAATAAGTGAACCAACAGTAGAAGTAAAGTTTAACAAGGGATACACCGCAATTACCTATTCCACAGCTCTCCAGCATACCAGGAATCTAGAAAGAGTTCTAAGCCATGATTAATAAGGGAGCACACTCTTGAGTCATCTTTAGCCTAACGGATCTTTCTCGCTGAAACATCTTTCAATCCAGGGCTACCAGATACTATGACAGCTCCTTCAAACTTGCATCACAGAAGTAAATTTTTCAGAGTACCTTAATAGAGTAGCTAACTCCACACACACACACACAAATCCTCTAACATCATTAATGTACCTTAGAAGCGCATCTCAAGGCCATGTACAATGCGATTCTTGCTGCCATGGAGTATCCAGCAAGGGTAACTTTTCCAGGAGTAATATTTTGAATCAACTTTTGTAATATATCTGCTACTTTACTACCTCAATTGAAAAACTTCGTTCTTGTGCAGCTTCCCTCATGCCATGATTTTGCATCTTTGATCGCCTATGGCCAGGAAGGTCAACTGCAATGCATCTTGCAGATCCTGAGATGGCCTTCATGATGGGTATCCAGTCTTCACCAGTTCCAAGAAACCCATGGAGAAACACAAGTACATTATTCTGCATCATTCAAATTAAGAAAGAGTGATAAAGAATAACCACACCTAACTCAATTTCAGTATGTCTAACCAGTGGTGCTGCAAATGGAAAGCCATTTTAACAAGTGAAAAAAAAGGGAAAGAAGTTTTTTATTTACAGCTGCTAGATGTAGGAAATTAATGTATTGATATTATTGATAGATTGATTGATTTGTTGAATGTTATATTAATAAAGAGCTACACTCTCCATTATATAGGAGAAAACATTACAAGCATCATCATGCCAAAAATGAATCCACTAACCAAAAGGAAATGCACTCATCTAAAACCTAACACACTAACATAAAATAATCTAAAACCTAACACACTAACATAAAATATTCTAACACTAGATATACAAAATGTGGACAGATAACCACACAACACAGACATAACTCTTCGTGTATCAGTACAAAAGATGACATATAGAAATGTGTAACTCACTCCCCCCACATTAATGGAACTCCTCTACTTTTTTCCACCAACTATGTACAAGAAACCAAAAGAAAAAAAATGCACCCAGGAACTATTTGCTTTCCATTATTTGCAGTTAATCATGTGCCAAATTATCTGGAATTACACAGGTATTAAATACCCTGGAGTTGTTTTTGCAAATTCAATGGATCAAAGACTCTGAAGGATACAAAATATTAACAGGATATGTTAACATAAAAATTTAAATTCCTGTACTTACTTCATTGCTTGATCCAATCTCACGTACATTGATGAAAAAAGAGAAACCATATGAATTAACTGTTAACTGGTATTTATGAACTTCTTCCCCAGTAAAAATTCGAAGGATGACCTTGTTGTCGACTTGAAAGTTCCCCAAGAGACAGCCAGCATCATCAACAGATGCTTCTATGAAGCCACTGCATGGATTACAATGAATATTCAGAGGTTCAGCAGTTATATCTTCTTTAGGCCAGCGGTAAGTTCCAAGACCATCTGCTACAGAAGGGGAAGGTTCCTTATTCATTGCCATACATATATCTGCCTTTTGCAGCTCAAGATAATATGAGAACTAGACATAAGCTGACAAACCTAGGCCACTCTCAAATGTAGCACTAACAACACTCATCTTCCCCTGCTGCTGAGCCCATCTTGCAATCAATGCTGCATTTTCAAAACCTCCAGCAACACTTGGTTTGATAACCTAACAAGAGATACAAAACGAAACCAAATTAGGTTCATGTTTCTGACTTTTTCCCCAATGAATATAATTCATATCAAATCATGAATAAATAATGAGGGGGAAATTGTGACTAAAGAATTTTAACAGATGCTGCAGTTTGAAAGTTCTGATCGTGGTAATGGTTTTCATGTTTCACTGATAGAAAAGAAATGAAAGGCACACTATCTCAAGCATAACATGAGTTGAGATGAGTTTAATTACTGAAGTGTTTTATGCATCTTGTGCTGATTGAGGTATGCAAGAAAACCTCCAAAACAAAATTTTCATTCAATTATATGTGGTTTATTGGATTTTTTCATGAGGTTTAGAAAGTGAACTCTTTGGATTGACAGTGACTAGTGTACTCTCTGATGAGGCATACAAGATGACACGTATTACATACTGCTCATCCCAATAACTAACATAAGAAAATAAACTTCCACTTACAACAGCAACTACTCCTGAGTGAGTAAAACTTTGCCAGCATTTCTAGAGAATTTTCTTGGATATTTTCAATGGTTTCATCCAGTGCTACAGGTAACCCAGTTTCTTCACAGGATTTAATTATATCTTCTTCATCCTGAACAGGTTCCTGAAACAGAGTTGCACAGAGACAGCTAAATAACTAGAAACCTCCAACAAGTTATTCAGAACCATGTCAATGAACTACTAATAGGGATCAATGCACTAAAAGCAGTTAAATAAACACTCAAATGAAAATGAACCACGAGAATAAATAGTCAATCTAGTAATACGTGATTACCACAATTTAGTATTGTAAAGTACCAAAAATTTCTATGCAATTCCTATCAAAAGAAAATCTGCGTACTAGCAAATAAACCTAACACAATCCATTCTGTTGACCAACAAGGATTAATAGCCAATTGTACTTGAAGTATACCTCAATATACTGTAGGCCACAATTCATCACAGAAGAACCAAATAGAACTGCTTCTTCATAGGCCCATTTCCGATTTGCATCAGCACAAAGGTTAATCTGGTGGCCAACCTTCTTTCTAACTTCTTGTATAACCATGGCATCTTCAATGGGATCTGGCCGACGTGCTACCTGTTATTGGAAGAACCATTACTAAGCCAGCTAGCATTTGAGATAGTTTGAAATTTAAAAACCTTCAGTGAACTAATAGTTTTCCAGAAATATGAGCCCATATTACCAAGTTGCTTTAGGAAATTTCATCTAGAACAAAGTAATCTAGAAACAGTATAATTTGGGAAAGATTTCTAGCTTTTAGCTTTATTGCAGTGAAACCTTCTCCAACAAGTGCAACTGCAATATCAGCAACATCCTTAGGAGTCCCATTGGAGTCAATAAGAGCACAAATCTGAACAGTAGATGACCTTTCAGATAACTCTTCTTGCGTAGCTGTCTCACGATGGAGTATATTCAATAAACTGGAACCTTCACTTGCTGCTGTAGCATTAAGGATTGCCATTTCCAAACCACATCTGACACTTGGAAAGATTGAGCCTGGCTATGTAACAAGGAAAGAGCTTAAACTTTTATCCATACAAAGTTGAGAAGACAAGTAGCAAAATTCTTTACCCAACGTCTTTCGTTGGTTATTACACTATCTAGAAGTATTAATATTGTATTTGTAGAATGAAGGTGCATGGACATACCAAGATTCCTAAACTGTTCCATATCCAAGAAGAAAATGAGCCCTTTAAAAGAGGAAGCAAGTAACTAATCTTTGCTGCTTGTACGGCATGAATAAGAACCGAAGTTGCTCTTCAACATCAATCAGGTTTTCTTCGTGGATCTCCAGAGGTGCAACCTGTTCAAAATAATATTTTATGAGAAACGGTAAGGGAAGAAATTTTATTTTCAAAATAGAAAAGAAAAGAAATTTAATAGAATGAAAGAGAACACGAAGAAAGGTTGTGATTATCAAATAATATGTTCGACATGCATTGTACCATTAGGGAAATTTTTACAATAACGTACATATGTTCCTGTCTTCCTTCCAGAAAGGGGGAACTCCAAAAGTTTTGCCTTCAATTATCACAATTTTGCAGTGAAACCAGTAATTATTAGATCCATATCTTTCTCATGTAACTGAGGGAATTAGAGTATCTAAAGGGCTACTGCCTACATGCATCTCTCAACTCAAAAACTGAATCATTTTATGAATTATGATGTTGAAAATCCACATCAGTAAGTAAAATCAAGTCACACCAACAATTATAGTTGTTTTATTAGAAAAACAGAGCCATTGGTAGGTGTAAACTATACAAAGAACCCATACATATCAACCACCATACTAAAGTCACCTTGAAATAAATCAGAGATTGAACCACAGTAATAAATAACTACCACCACAAATCTTTTCTTCTCCAATTCCAGGAAAAGTACTAGTTTGTGGCATTGTGCTCTTACCAATGCCTTTTTAGGCTTTTTAACTATCCTTAGACATAAAAGTGTTACAAAAAGCTGCACTCTTTTAATACAAATGCAAAGTACAGAACACAGAAGTGCATTTGGACATTGGAAGAATAGCTCCATTATTACAAATGCAAAAAATCAAACACCCTAATCTCTTATTAAGCCTTCAATGGAAAAATAATAAAACCCTATCAACATTTTTGGCACTTCCATTGTGATATACAGTACAAACAAATATCATATCTAGTGAGCTCCTGAATGTATACGTTCATTGCATATCATTATCTTAACTTGCTTCGTTTAATTTATCCAAGAGCAATCCTCTTTAGTCAATAGTTATAATGATACTCGTGTTTGGCGCGATCATGGTGGAGAGCCTAGTTACACGTGAGAGTGTGTAGAGGATATAAATAAATAAGCTTTCACCCTCTCTAACAGTTCAAAACTTTTAGATAACTTGGTGGTTAAAAACTTAACATGGTACCTACATAAAGGAGATCCCGTCTTCGAACCTCACCACACTTGTTAATTATAATACTTGCGCGTACTCAGCCTGCTCAGGGTGGACAGCCACCACACATGGAGCGGGCAAGTAGAGGTGCATTGTAATTTACACCTCTCTTTAACAGTTAAAACATTTAGATAATATAGTGGTGAACAACCTAACTGGAAAAGTATAAGGCCCTTTTCGCAGCCCATAATGCATGACTTAAATGATAATCCTATTATTATTTGAAGGAAATTAAATCCTTTTGGCTAATTGTGAACTATATAATTTGATAAAGAATTTTGAAATCCCAATTGGTGATAGGTATAGTAATACTTATTTTATGACAAAAGCTAAGAACTCCATACCTTGGATTAGATCAACATACTACATACTCTCCCTTGGATAATATGAATGTGGTTATTGCTAAGGATTATTTTAAATTTTTATTATGATAACTTTTATGATGGAAGATATGAGACAAATAACTACAGTCTATATTATATAACCTATTACCACAATGGAAGGGCACGGGATATGTTCCCAAGCACACTGGAAAAAAATAAATAAATAGATAAACATGCATACTAACCTCACCAAACCCCACACTTCCATCTTCAAGTGACAAAACTACAATAAAACCTTCTCTGTAGCAGCTCATAGGGTCATAGTATACAGAAGTTGAAGTAGGCGGGGCACATAGCTGAATTCTGTCACAACAAAAGTTCAAAAAAAACATATATTACACATTTCAGGAGTTTGAAAATATGATTTCGAGATATTTAAAACTAATAAAACTCACCTATAGAGAGAGTATTCCATTTTACAAATTTCAACAAGAAAGAAGCCATCTAACTTATAATCCGATATCGAAAGCCTTGAAACAAGGCTTGCTTAAGGCATTGTCTGCTGCTTGACATGCAGATTGTCTCAACTTACTGAGAAGAAGGGGAGGAAATGTGTTAGCAGGGCATGGAGGTGATATGTGTGTGAGGCAATATAGGTAAATCACTTGAACAATGATACAATCTGACTACCTGTGGAAAGTAGCATTGGCATCAATAGAGCTCTCAATCTCTATGATCCAATCAATCTCCCCCTATCGAGATGTCAACAAGGCATTTTGCAATTCCATTTTTGTCTGCACTTGTACATGTTTCAAACTGCACAAATTGTGGTTTTGTTAACATAAGAAGAAAGAACTGATTCACTAGTACATCAAATGGCTAGGAAAATAAAAAGAAAGTGATAGTAATGAACTACGTACATAAAGTCATCTTGCAAAAGCAAAATCAGACACATCAGCTAGCAACTTTACAGAAGAGCATAAACAGTTGAGAAACTAAAGATAATGGATACATTATCAAAATTTGACAACTCTGCAGGGTTTTGTTTTCTCTGTAATAATGGGACTTCTGTTTATTTCAAAATGTCACTATGTAGACTGCTTATACTCATGAAATGATAAAGTATTCCTTTTTGTTTTCTTTTCTCTTCTTCTTCGAAAGTGCACCCTTCTGTCACTAGGAGTGTTTTGGTAGAGCATTCATTCACAGATCTCTATATTGGAGTTATGAATACTGATTCAACTAAAGTATTATTACATGAAGGAACTTCAGGTATTATCACAAAAGAGCAAGCATGTGCATGCAAATTAAATTCGATTAATTTTGATGAACAGCACCCATTCTAGATATGCGCATATTAATGTCCAACACTAGCAAGGTATTACAAATTCGATTTTATTAAGATACAAATAAAATCATTTTGTTTCATTTCAAAGGATTTTAAAAACTTGCTCTCTTTTTTTTTTTTTTTTTGGGTTACATTTTGTTTCATTTGGTACTTTATGATATAATTTAGTGTAATGGTCGCAATGGTACATTTCATACTTGAAAATACAAATAAAGATGGTTGCAATTGTGTGGGTATATGATTAATAATATATTTGTTACTGCCTAAGAATACGTTTTGTTTCATTTGGTCTGTGATACGTTTTGTTTCATTTGATTTGATTTTTTTTTTTTTTTTTTTTTTTTTTGGTTTCCTCTATATTTTCAGCCCTTTGCCCACTACAATCCACAAGCAATAAACTTGATTTGTAAATAAAACAGTGCAGATTTTTTTAAGAGAATAAAAATTACAAAAGGGAAAGAAAATAAAAAGATCACCCAAATAAAAATTGCATTGGAGGAAAGGATCAATTGGCCAGAAGGCAACATAACAATTAACATACACAGCAGGAAACCAGACCAAAAACAGCAATACCTAAACATTAATTCTAACAAACCAAAAAACTAATTAGCTCAGTTGAATTCCCATCCATCAATACTTAGTAGCCAATCTAATAGTTTAAAGCATCAAGCATCATCTTTTTCTTGCAACTGGTCACAAGTTGATAGCATCTGCCCAAATCACCACCTAAATTGTTGACTTGTCTCCAAACCTCCAGTTATATCGCTAGTGTTTAGATTAATAACCTGACAAATAACAAATAAAAATGAAATTAACAAGGATCAATTTAAGAATAATAGTCTATTTATTGAAAACCAATTAAGTCAAAAAGAAAATTTTAGTTTGCAACAAAAATTCTTCAACATAATTATATATTAAGATTATCTCTCACGACATTTATCAAACAGTTAGTTTGCAACAAAAAGAGAAGTTGGGAAATTAGAATACAATTAACAACAGAATTAGATAAAAACAGCACAACTGAATTGAGGATCATTTAGAGTTGAATCTCATACATATCTACATCCCTTGCTCACAATTGATTGATGATCTCAAAATCCAATTTTTTTTCTATTTATTTATTTGGTTTTTTTTTTTTTTCTTCAAGTGAATCAAAACAGAACCTACTTTTTTTTAAAAGGAAAATCATAACAAAACCCAATTTTTTTAGAAAATCATAACTAAAATTGTAATCAACCTCCATTGTAAACGAAATCCCATTTTAAAAAAAAAAGGAAATCAAACAAAAATGTGAGGGGTGGAGTGAAGTGAATGAATCAAAACAAATACCAAACTTGGGAATGAATGTTGGAATGAATCAAAACAAAAAACAAACTTACCAGTGAAGAATCCAATCGAAAATGGTGGCGGCGGCAACGCGGCTTGATTGGTTTGCTGGTTTCCTGGTGCTTTGTTCTTCCCTTCGATCGTCTATGGAGGATTGGAGATTTAGGGATCGTGGAGTTGGAGTTGGAATTAGAGTTGTGAGTGCGCCGTCGTCGCC
The DNA here is from genome assembly GCA_025200525.1 of Camellia lanceoleosa. NCBI lineage: Eukaryota > Viridiplantae > Streptophyta > Magnoliopsida > Ericales > Theaceae > Camellia > Camellia lanceoleosa. The sequence goes on from CM045767.1 coordinate 22,928,747, forward strand.
CTCCTCTTGGAGTGAGTGCGCCGTCGTCGCACTCCTCAAACGTCTCTCTGTTCTTGCTCTGGGTGGGTTGGGTTTCTCAACCGAGAGAAAAGAAAAAGGGCAAAAGGGTATAATTTAAAAAAAAAAAAAATTATAATTAAAAAAAGAAAAGAAAAGAAAAGAAAAGACGACGTCGTTTTCGCTTCACATCAAGAAAACTGTTACCGGAAACCATGGCAGAGGATCCCGACTCCCTATTTTTGGGGGGGCTCAGGCATTAATCCTTCGGTATTGGTATTGGTATTGGTATTGGTATTGGTATTGGCCTTCTTTTTATCAGGTAAACAGCTCCAGATAGATAGTGGCATTGAAGCCATAAAACAGACTAAGGGAATCCAAAAAACGGCCGAGGGAAGGTGAGATGCAACCACTATAAAAAACGATGTATAAATACATGCAATTCCCAATTGTTCAGATGCATTTGCAATCCCAGGAAACAAGTCACGAAGCGATATTCCATAGAGCAAAGCAACGAGGGAAGCGCAAAGTAAGCACAACATAGAATGCAAAACTCCGGGGGAGGAATCTTTGCCGTGTAGTGCCAAGATCATTGTGGTTGTAGGCAGTATGAAAGTGAGAAACGATTTGCCCATCTCCAGCTCACGAAAAGCTTTGGCTATTGGGTTTGATAAGTGGGTTTGGGTTTGGGATTCAGATTGAATGTTTGGCTGTCGGGAGGGTGATGAGATGGGGTGAGAAGGAGTGGATGATGATGATGATGAAGGAGGTGCTTCAACATCAACTTTGGAGCCAGAATGAGCTTCCTTGCGATTTGAAGGATTATTAGTAAAGTAAGATAGAACCCAAAGGCCAGTGCTTTTCATTGCCGATAGCAGCTGAGAAGCCATTTCACTAAGCAAACTTGCTGCTGTTGAACCTTAGGAGGAACCCTCCTGCGGCCTGCCCCACTGCCAGTGCGGTGGCTTTCGGAAGGTTTATAATGTTTTGAGAAACATGAACCATGAAAATTCCCACGGAGAGATAGAGTTATATAGGCGAAGTCGTGGGTTGGTGAGAAACAGATGGAAAAATGATTGACAGCTCAGTAGAGTAGCTCTTGATGTCATGTTTTGTTGGTGTCCATGCAGTCGTGGGTGGGTCCGAACATTCCCTTATAAAATATATATATATAGGGTAAGTTATACTCCACACGTATGAGATTTAGATTTAATATATATAATCCCTTAATGTTTAGAGAATTATATTAAATTTTTTATTAATATAATTATTCAGACAGAATAAAAATATTAAATTTATATATTATCTCTTTTCTTACTTTACTTTACTTTTTCTGTTTTTCTTTTTTTTTTCTCCTTTCTTTTGCTTTACTCTTTCTTTTTTTTAAATGTAATTTCCTCTTATTTTCTATTATGAGTTGTTACTTTTTATATAAACAGGGGGTTTGTGAAATGAGACTATAAACTATAAGGTGAGTATGTAATTTCCAGAACATTAAGAGCCTGTTTGTTTTAAAGGATAACACCATAGGATTGGACTATTAGTCATGTTGGACTAATAGTCCGTTGTTTGTTATGAATTTTTTGGTCCGGACTAATAATCTCTCAGGACTATTAGTCCTATATTTGTGGGACTATCCTATCCTATGGGGGGGATAGAAACCATGGGATAACTTATCCCATGGGATTAGCTACTAAAATTACATTTTTTTCCTTTGGTATTTAATTATGTATTATATTTAGTAAAATTCAATAAAATTTAAATATTTCAATTTAAAAATAAAATAATTTTATTTAATTTTCATTTTTGTTTTTGTTTTATTTATTTAATTTTTTAAAATAATTTTTTATAGATATTTTATTGATGTTTTATTTTAAAATTTTGTTTATATTTTATTTAATTTTATTATTTAAATTTTAATAGATGTTTTATTTTATTTCATTATTTAATTATTATTATTATTTAAAATAAATTTATTTAAAATTTTAATTAAAAAAATAACATATATTTTTATTGATATTTAATTTATTTAATTTTTAAAAAATAAATTTATTTAATTGCACAAAAAATAAAATAAAATAAAATAAATTTTTATTTAACCTAGCTAAAAATAATTAAAATATTAAAATTATGTTTAATATTGTTATTACTTAGTAAATAATTGAAAATGATAAAATAGTCATTTGAGTATTTATCCTTCTCCATAATATCATAAACAAATATTGTATAACTAAAAATAGTTCAATCCAGACATTTAATCTCATGACTAAACAAACATAGAATACAAATCCAGTCCAATCAAATAGTCCGGAGACAATGTATCTCAGGATTAATAGTCCAATGGATTACAATCCCCCTTACCTAGTCCGTCCAAACAAACACACCGTGGGTTGAAATGTAATTGAACCAAACCTCAATAGTGTCAATGTAATTTACCCTAAAATATATTAGAAAAATTATATATAAATCTACTTTTTTTAAATCTATTTTTTGAACTTAATGATCTGTCAACAACATGATTAATTAATAATTAAAGAATAAATAAGAGAAATAATTAACTTAAATATTTAATAGAATATCACATCATTAAATTTAAAAAATAAATTTAATTTTTAGACCTAAATAACAATACTCAAAATATTATAGGCAAAGCGTAGTCTAGATGTTACCGAATATCCTTGAAGGTTTCAATCTTAGCCGTCCGATTTATTAATGAGGACGATTTTCTGTGGCCAGGGGGCATGCGAATTATACGGGATATCTAATATTGAAAATTAATTATTGTTATTCATGAGGAAGGATCCTCTAGAGTGAAATTTTTCTAAAGTTTCCTAGAGTATTACATTGTGTGGTTGAGATTTACTGGTAAGTCACATCAGAAAAATTGATGTGACTTGTCAGTAAATCTCAACCACACAATGTAGAACTCTAAGAAACTTCACGAAAAAATCACCCTAGAAGATCCCAATTCGTTATTCATGTCATCATTATAGACAAATCTAAATTTAAAAAAAAAAAATTTGTCATCCTTATAGACTAATAAGATTAAGGGCACCATATCCACCCAAAAAAGATTTAAGGGCGCCATAAGAGGATAGGTGAATTGATTTCCATCCAGCTGAGGCGCCTAACATTACTGATTAGAAAAATTACTAATAAGTCCTGTTTATTAAAATTATTAGCAAGTCCTATTAAATTTTATTGTGAATAATTAAATTATATTTTTTCGTAATTTATCCCAATTCTATCATTTTTAAATAAATATTTTAATTTTCTAAAAATTTATTGCTTGTTTTCATTTTTCAAAAAACACTTTTCAGAAAATTCTACTTTATTATTTTCCGTATTTTTTTGTTTTTATTGAATTTTTTTAATATTTTAAGCAATTTTTTTACTTTTTAGACACACATGACATAAATACACTTAAAAAGTAAAAAAATTGTAAAACAAATCTTTTAAAAATTCACTAAATACCAAAAATATTAAAAAAATACAAGAATTCAGTACATTTTTTATATTTTTATGTATTTATTAATTTTTTAAAATATTGTTTCACAAATTTTTTACTTTTTACATACATCTAAGTAAAGTGCATCTAAAAAAATAAAAAAAAAATGTTTAAAATTTTAAAAATATTCACTAAAAACAAAAAAATACGAAAACCAAAAAATTCAATTTTCAAAAAACTTAATTCAGAAAATTCAAACCAAACACACTATATATTTTTTTATCGTAAATTTAAAAAAAAAAAAAAATACATCAAATAAAAGCATAAATAAAAATTGGGTAAATTACATTGACCTCCCATGATATGTGAAAAAACTACAATTAAATTCACAATTTTAATATAATTACATTGATTTTCCTTTTTATTAAAGATAAATGAACTGAAACTAATGCAAATAGTGTGAAAATATCAAAATAAATGTGGAAAAATATATATTTCAAAGTAAAAAAGATCACATTATTATTTTTTTATCCATATGACTAACAAATTAATGATAAAAAAAATAAGCTAAATATTATATGAATTAAAATTTTAAGAGAACTCAACATAATTATGTCAAAATTATAAAACTTATTGTATTTTATCTAAATCTTAAGAAATGTCAACACAATTTATCCATAAAAATTTTATCAAAAGAATTATGGCATAAGATTGATCATTTCTCGTCGCCTCAATTATGAAAAATATATGTGATAAACAATTCAAAAGGCCTAATGTTATTATTATTTCATCAAAAGAATTATGAGAAATAATACAATAAAAAATTCTTATATTTTTTAAGTGTGAGCCAACAAAAAAATAGTGATTTTTATGCCCCTGTTTTTATTTAACAGAATTTTCTTATTTTTAAAATTTCTAAATGATTTTTAAATAAATTATTTTTTTATGAAATATTTGTCCATATTTTAATGTAGAGAATGCTATGATACAGAAAGTGTACCATAGGTAAATTATGTCATTTATGAGTTTGATTATCATAAACGGCATAAATCAAAACCAAAAACATAAAAATCATAACAAAGGGTGTATATGGTACACACTCAAAAGAATTTTCTTTTTAACAAAAAAGATAACGGAAAGATCGCATATGTGCCGTATAACTAAAGAAGAAAATTATATAATTTCATACTTTTTAAATCATAATTATAAAAAAAAAAACATAATTAAATAACATATGAGATATAACAAAAAAAAATTATTAGTCATGACTGCAATTTGACCACAATTAAAAAAAAATAATATAATTAAAAATATATAATACATCCCTTTCAGGAGGGGTGTATAATAAAATTTTCTAAAAGATAAATTTAGAATAAAATATATATTATTAAGGGGTTATTTGAGATGATCTAAGGCCTTGTTTGGGAAGACTAAATAAGTGCACTTTTCGTCTTTTTTGACTAAAAAATTGAGGTTGAAAATATGGATGTTTGGGTTAATTTTTTGACTTTTTATGAAAAAATGTGTAATAAAAAAATGTGAAAATTAGTTTTTAGAGGAAAATTTGAATTGGGAGTTGTGCAGCCGTAATTGTTGACTTTTGGTGAATAGTGTTAACTTTTTAACTTTTTGAGTAACTTTTTGACTTTTTAGATTATTTTGCACTACCCAAACAAGGCCTAAGTGTACTTTTTGACTTTTTATAAAATATAAATTGAATATGAATTAAATTAAAAATGATATGATAACAAGATAATATAACTTAAATAAGATAATATAAAATAATAACTTTTTAAATTGTTTAGTTTATATCAAACTGGACCTAAATTTGTATAGCCGACTCATCCATCCTGGGCGCTTTAACGTCGGACGTCGGCAAATCTGTTAAAATTGGATAAGACTCGTTAATAAATAATTTTTCATACATCTTTGATGTGATTTTTTTGGAACTACATCTTTGATGTGATTGACAATCGAAGCTTCGATCAATATGGGAAACCATACGTCACTAATAATGCTTGACTTGTTTCCGTTTAACCAAAAAAAAATAATTAATGCTTGACTCATTAAGCATATGTCATCCCAGACGTCATCCCAGACGTGACTAATACTTTTTTTTTTAATGTGATGCAAATAAATTCACAAGAAATCAACACCACCACACAATTACTGATCCACACAATTACTGATTAATACGTAATAGGTTAATTAAGTAGTGTTTTGGGAAGTTGATAAAAAATTAATTTTTGATTGTTTTAGTTAAAAAAGTTAACTTTTTAGATAGTAATTTGGGTGAAAAAGTTAACTTTTTTTTGCTAAAAAAGTCAAAAGCTAGCTTAAAGTTAGCTTGCTTAAAGATTGTTTGGAATAATCTAAATAAGTGCACTTCTTGAATTTTTATAAAATATGGGTTAGGTATGGATTGAGTTTGAAATGATGTCATAGAGAGGTGATGTGACTTAAATAAGATGATGCGACTTAAATAGGATAGTAACTTTTTCACTTTTTAAATTTTTTAGTTTATGCCAAACAAGGCCTAAATTATGACGGTAATCTCTTATTTTAATTTTTGTATCATTTTGATCTTTATAATTTTAATTGATTTGATTTTGATATTAAATTTATGATTTTGTTTTAATTTAATTCAATTGATTACAACTTTGAGAATTTTTTAATAAAAAATACACATATAAGTGGTATCTTTCATATTTTTAAGGATAAAATAATAAACCTACTCAACTCAGTTAATTAATCTCAATCGATTTCATGATAACTTTTAGTCAGAAAAAATTAACCGCATTATTATTTTGATTAAATTGACCCAAAATCTAAAATTAAGAGTAAAATTTGAACTAATTAAAAGTATAAGAGCCAAAATGAATAAGGGACATAATATAAAGACCAATGGTGTGAAATTTTGCTCATTTTGATATTAAAATAATATATAAAATAGAAGAAGAATTAGTAACATAAAATTAAAAATGATTCTAATTTTTTTTTTTTTTCATTTGAAAAATAAGAATATATAGAAATGGAAGCTATACAAAAATTGTTTTTAAAAGGTTAAGTATGTTGTACTTGGATTAAGAAAAAAATAGATAGATTAATTATGTGAAATATTGGAGTTTTTTTAATATCATTTTTAACTGTTCATACATATAATTATATATGTAGATATATAAAGTTTAAATAAAACATAAATGTTTTTTTAATAAAGAACCTCATGTTAAATAATAAAACTCAAGACAAATTAGTATTAAAATATAAATAAGAAAGAAAAATAATAATAATAGAATATCTTTCATATTTAATTTTTTTAAAATAGATTAAATACTTGAATAAATGTGAAAAAAATAGATGAAAATTAATTCATAAATTTTTTTTTTTTTTTAACTTATAATTCTATTAAGTTTTGTTTATGGGTAATTTAAGTAAAAGTTATTTAACTATTAGAGTTAGGTATAAGGGTATATTATTGTTGTATTAAAATTTCGTTTGACATTGGCTACAGTAGCCAACTTTTTTTGTTGGGGATTCTATTTGAGCCCAAAATATGTCTTAGTACGTCCAATTTAAATTCATAAATTTAAATTCCTATTGTATCCTAATATGAATTTACTAATAAGGACAACACATATTAAATCCTAAAATAAATTTTTTTTTTCTCTTGATGCACCCTAATTAGTTATTTCTATTTAAATTTCTGTATCTTCTTTCTCAAGATATCAAAGTTTCTTCTTCTTTTTCTCCCTTCCTCCAAAACTCTAATCCACCCTACCAAAAATCACCATCATTATTTTTTATTATTTTGAAACCCTAAACCCTAAAAGAAAGTTTGAACAAAATCAAATAATAGATTACAGTATTAATCAAAATAGTTTTTTAAAGCAACCCATCAAAAAGGAGGTAAATATTCATATAAAGGGGTTTCACAATTTTTGTTGAGCACCATCAATTATTTTTTATATTTTTTTTTGACAAAAATTAAAGGGTCCGGTAGTTAGATTAACAATAACATATTACTGGAGTTGTTATTATTTTTTCAGTTAAATAGTACATTATTTGAGAACTACTCTTTCTTGTTAGTACCTGATACTTATGTGCTTATAAGTTTTGTTTTTATTTTTCCACGAGCATTCTTATGGATAATTTAGAATGTAAAAGTTTTTTTTTTTTTTTTTTGTATTGAAAACTTTTATAATGCTTATGTAAAAGTTTGATTTTTTTTTTCGTATTTATAATGCTTATGTGCTTATAAGTTTTTTTTTTCTGTATTTGAGAATTATTTTCTATATTTAAAAGTTTTTGAAATAATTTAGTTTTTTTAGTTTGTTTATTATTTATTATTTGGGTTTACCTTGAAGGTAATTTGGAAAAAAATAATAGAGTGTAATGAGAGTAAAATAAAATTTTAAATAATTAAACATGGTGTACTTAAAAATTGGGAGTACTTAATGATTTTTTTGGTGTAAATAGAATCCCCTTTTTTGTGTTGGGACTTTTTTAGCCTCGTTTGCTTTTTGTGTTTGGGCTTTTTAGACTTTTGTAAGAGAAAAAGTATAACGATTATGGATAAAAAGTAATATTTTATCTAATTGACTTTTGTAGTCAATTTTGTCTTTTTGTAATTTTTTAGCCCCAAAATAAATGCCAAATCAGGGTTAAAAAAAGAAGAAGAAGAAAAATGCACAAAATTTTAAAAGTAAATATTACGTTTAATAATATATTTATATATATATATTTGTTCAACTATTTGTTCAAATGTTATCTCTATATATATATATATATTTATGCAAGTCACTTATCTATTTATCTATCTGTTTACCTCACCACCACTACTAGCCGCCGCTGGTGACTTTTCAACTCACATCCTTATCAAAAAAAAAAAAAATGATTAAATCTCAAACTAAATAACATATACTCGGTGGACTTTTCGACAATTAATCATATATATAATCATCACTTACTTCATATTATGGGTTGTTTTGGGAAGGATACATTTTAATCAAAATAAATAAATTACTAAAAAAAAATAAAACTCTTTTTTTTCTAAACTACAATTAAATTCACAATTTTGATATAATTACATTGATTTCCCTTTTTATTAAAGATAAATGGACTAAAACTAATACAAATAGTGTGAAAATATCAAAATATATGTGGAAAAATATATGTTTCAAAGTAAAAAAGACCACAATATTACTTTTTTATCCATATAACTAACAAATTATTGATAAAAAAATAAGTTAAATGTTATGTGAATTAAAATTTTAAGAGAACTCAACGTAATTATGTCAAAATTATAAAACTTATTATATTTTATCTAAATCTTAAGAAATGTCAACACAATTTATCCGTAAAAATTTTATCAAAAGAATTATGGCATAAGATTGATCATTTCTCGTCGCTTCGATTATGAAAAATATATGTGATAAACAATTCAAAAGGCCTAATGTTGTTATTATTTCATCAAAAGAATTATGACAAATAATACAATAAAAAATTCTTATATTTTTTAAGTGTGAGACAACAAAAACATAGTGATTTTTATGCCCCTGTTTTTATTTAATAGAATTTTCTTATTTTTAAAATTTTTAAATGATTTTTAAATAAATTATTTTTTTATGAAATATTTGTCCATATTTTAATGTAGAGAATGCTATGATACAGAAAGTGTACCATAGGTGAATTATGTCATTTATGAGTTTGATTATCATAAACGGTATAAGTCAAAACCAAAAACATAAAAATCATAACAAAAGGTATATATGGTACACACTCAAAAGAATTTCCTTTTTAATGTAAAAGATAATGGAAAGATCGCATATGTACCTTATAATTAAAGAAAAAAATTATATAATTTCATACTTTTCTAAAACATAATTATAAAAAAATATAAAAAAAAAAATCAAAATTAAACAATATATGAGATATAACAAAAAAAAATTATTAGTCATGACTAAAATTTGACCCCAATTAAAAAAATATATATAATTAAAAATATATAATACATCCCTTTCAAGAGGGGTTTATAATAAAAAAATTTAAAAGATAAATTTAGAATAAAATATGTATTATTAAATTTAAATAGGGGACTCATCCATCCTGGGCGCTTTAGGCTACTTTTGGGAAGAGTTTGCGTTTTTATCCAAAAATCTGATTTTTTATTTTTGTTCATTTGGCAAGAGTCAAAAAGTTAGTGGCAAAATTATATAATTACCCTTAGTATTTATATTTTGTGAGTTTAGATTAAAAGTAATTTTTAAATTAGGTGAGGCTATATTAGTCATTTTAGTGTAATAAAAAGTAATTTTTTACTAACTTTTTAAATCATTCTAAAAAATCTTAATTAAAAATAAAAAAATTAATTTTTACCGTCTTTTCAAAATAGGCGTTAATGTCGGACGTGGGCAAATCTGCTAAAATTGGTTAAGACTCAGTAGTAAATAATTTTTCATACATCTTTGATGTGATTTTTTTTTAACTGCGTCTTTGATGTGATTGACAATCGAAGCTTCGATCAATATGGAAAACCATACGACACTAGTACAACAGTGCTGGACCCCAGTGCGGGTGACCCAGCACCCCATCTCTACGTGCGACTCTGTAATAACAAGACCCAAAAATAAATAAATAAATAAATAAAATAATAAAATTCAGTCAAAAGAAAAAACAGTGGGAGTGCTGAGTCACCTCAGTCATTTTCCGTCATTAATAATGCTTGACTTGTTTCCGTTTAATCAAAAAAAAATAATGCTCGACTCATTAAGCATATGTCATCCCAGACGTGATTAATACCTTTTTTTCTTGAATGTGATGCAAATAAATTCCCAGGAAATCAACACCACCAGCCAATTACTGATTAATACGTGACTAATACTAGGTCAAATTTGGCACAATTTAAATAATATAAAAAGTAAAAAAGTCACTATCTTATTTAAATTACATCATCTCTCTAACACATCACATCAAACCCAACCCATATAAACCAATAAGTCAAAAAGTGTACTTTTTTAGAACATCCCAAACCAACTCTTAACTCATAGGTTAATTAAATTGAGTAAATTATAACGGTAATCTCTTATTTTAATTTTTATGTCATTTTGATTTTTATAATTTTAATTGATTTGATTTTGATATTAAATCTATGATTTGTTGTAATTTAATTCAATTAATTACAACTTTGAGAATTTTTTAATAAAAAATACACATATAAGTGGTATCTTTCATATTTTTAAAGGTAAAATAATAAACCTACTCAACTCAGTTAGTTAATCTCAATCGATTTCGTAATAACTTTTAGTCAGAAAAAACTAACTGCATTATTATTTTGATTAAATTGACCCAAAATCTAAAAGAGTCAAATTTGAACTAATTAAAAATATAAGAGCCAAAATGAATAAGAGACATAATATAAGGACCAATGGTGTGAAATTCTGCTCATTTTGATATTAGAAATAATATATAAAATGCAAGAAGAATTAGTAACATAAAATTAAAAATGATTCTAATTATTTAATTATTTTTTTTTCATTTGAAAAATAAGAATATATAGAAATGGAAGTTATACAAAAATTGTTTTTAAAAGATTAAGGCCAAGTTTGGGAAGTTTAGAATAAGTGTACTTTTTGACTTTTCTTGTATTATGTGTAGAAAAAGTAGAGAGGAGATGTTGATTGATGTGACCCAAAAAAGATAAAAAGATGAAATAAGTGCACTTATATTTGTTTCCCAAACAAGGCCTAAGTATGTTGTACTTTGTCACGACCCAAACCCGGCCCTATGGGTTTAGCATCAGAATCGCCGATGTCAAAGATTCTAGAAGGCCTCTGATCAAGATATCTGATCAAGCGAGTTCGGGGCTGGCGGAAAATCTGATGTAACTAGTGTCCATCGAAATGTGAAAATCGTATGTCAAAAACATTTTATGCATTCATACAGTCCAAAACAAGACGCTCTATACAATCATTCTGAGACATTCAAGATGGGGACTCAATCCTCGATAACAAGATCTGATGGCGATCTATACAAAAGTACAAAACGGTAGGGAGGCAGTGGGAAACAAAACACCCCAAGCCATGGCATGGCGTCTCGGAACCTCACAAATGAGGCACATATTTGGTGACAAAAGCGGGGACCAATCCCACGCTCTAGCTCGGTGCAGTTCTTTGAGAACCTACATATATATATAAACAAATGAGCTAAAGCCCAAATGAATAACATACAATGTAAAGAGGTTATGAATGAATGTCCTTACAATAATGAAATCAATTCATTATCTGATATTTCAATCTTTCGATTTCACCAATCAATACTTCAATCAATCGGTCATATGTGGTACATCCATTAGCCTATAACAAGAGGTCCAAAAGGGTCTTAACCCAACAATAATGATGGCCATCGATCGGTATGGTTCCATAAGAACCGACAGAGCTCAGAATACCAATAATGGGTGCTAAGGATGCTACAATACGATTCAAATCAGGACATACATTCATTCAATAAACAATATCGATTCGATAAGCAGATTCGATTCAAGAATCAAAATATAACCATTTTGAACATATCTTTACGCAATCTGTTACTCACAGTGATTGGGCTATCAGTAGCTAGAGCGTGTCCCCGTGAGCCAACCCTAAACAGTCAATAAAATAGAACACACACTAAGTTCTGATTGGAAAGGATGATAATTAAATCCTAAATTCCTCGGTGTGGTTCTATATCTACATCCTCATTAAGATGCTCTAAACTAGGCCTAAGAATGCCTAGGATGCGATGAGGATGCAAAAATGCACTAAGGAAGCAATTCCGAAATTTTGATGAAACGGGGCCTCCGCTCGGCCGAGTTTCGCCGGCGGACAAGCACACAAAGGCCACGCCGGCGTACATTCCGCGCTTCAGCGGTGATGAAAGGTGCAAAATCTTTGGATCGCGATTTTCCCGCCGGCGTTAAAATCCCTTTCGGCGGATCGCAAAACAATGCAAGAAAATCTTGGGAGCATGAATTCGCTCGGCGGCACTTCGCCGAAGGACGTCCAAAATCTGGAAAATCCAGATTCGACCTCTGAGTTTCAAACCAAGTTTTGATGCTCCAAATTCGATCCTCTTGGGCCCATTTTCTGGAAAACTCTTTCAAACACATAGAATAACAAGTTTTAAAACTCAATTTAAGAAATCAAGGCCCAAGGGTGTTTAACTCAAACTCAATTTCAAACCGTTTTCAAGAACACTTTCAAAACATGACATGCATGATCTTTAAACCAATTTCAAGCTTTAAATCTTGCTCCAAAGAGCTCCATAGTTGGCAAATGAAATGAAATCATGGACTTAATATGAATATTAGGGGTGTTCATCAATCCGATTCACCCGAAAAATCCGAATCAAACCGTCAGGCCGACTATCTTTGCGGCGGTTTAAATATATATTCGGACGGTTGCGGTTCTTTTCTTTCAAAATTTTCAATTTTTTGATGACATCGGATTAAATAAGAAAATATTTGAATAAACCGAACCGATCGACTTAATTATATATATAATCCGTTGGTTCTCTTCTCGCCTAGGTAAAATAAATTTATTTCTCCCGACATATTTGACTTTTCTATGTATATACATATCTTTAAGTAGTTGATATAGTCACATCAATGACCTTCATCTTTCCAACGCTTCCTTTCCAATAATTTGAAATCTCTTTCTTTTTAAATTTTACCTTCCCAATACAAAAACATTTCCATCTTTTGTCTTATTCTCTTTCATCCCACTTTCTCATATATCTCACTCATTTTGTCTTCCTTATCTCTCAACCCTTTAAATCTGTCTCTCTCTCACCCACCTTCTCTCTATCTTTAACCGGGTTCCTCTCTCCGTCACGATTTGCACCTCCCTCTCTCTTGTGGCGTGAGATCATGGAAGAGGTGATGGCTTGTCTTGAGATCGATTCTGTTGAGATTGCAGTGGCGATGATGGTGATTTTTTTTTTTGAAGATCTGTTTTGCTTCTTCCTTATCTCTTGAACCTCATTCTCCTCCCTTTCTTGCCTAGAAACCTTTTTTTTTCCTCACACCCTTTAGTAGACAAGGTTAGTGAAGAACGGTGTTGGTGATGATGGCGATGGTGTTGCGATGAGCAAAGACGATGGGTGAGGCGATAATCTGTAATTTCTAAGTGTATATACATCAGTGTAATCAGAATTCGCTTTATCTCGTATTATGTCACTCTCTCACCGATCTGTATTCATGAGCTTAATTTGCTTTCAATTCTCAAATTCTTTTTTCATTATTTTTTTCCATTCCTCCTACTTTTTCGATATCGACCGAACCGCAAGCCTTGTTGTGACTTTTCATTCGATTAGATTTGAATATAACGATTCGATCGACAACGGATAGCTGATTTTCCAACCCGAACATGTCGGTTCGGCTGACGGGCTAAGGGTAAACCCGAGCCGAACCGACCCGTGAACACCCCTAATGAATATGAGCTTGCATGCACCAATTGACCATAAATTCAACCTCAAGAACCAACAATACCAACATGCATGCAACAATTCTAACATAATCCAACCTCTAAGCACTCTAACTCAACAATTGACATGAATGATGCAAAATGAGGCTCAAGACAACAAGAAGACAATGAATTTCCTTACCTAGAGTGTTGGTTTCAAGTCTAGCAAGCTTAATTTAACAATCAACCTTCAAGTCTTCAAGCAATTCCACAACAATGGCAAGGTGAGCTCAAGTCTCTCTCTAAACTCTCTCCCTCACTCTATTCTCTTGTTTGGTCGGCTATAGGCAATTGGAAGGCTGATGAAAGCTTTGTATTGAGTTCAATAAGGCTCTATAATAATAATAAACAAGAGTCCATTCACATGGCAATTTGGTAAATAAGCCTAAGTTCGTAATTAACTCAATTTAATCTAATTTAATCATTCCTAATCAATTTTCAAATAAATATATCATTAAATCACAAATATTCTCCTGATTACAAAACACTAAACGGTTCCTAAATCGGCCGCCGATAAGGCCTTCAATTAGCAGTTTAAACATAAACTACAAACAGATACAATCATACAATTAACAGATAGAATATGCAATTCAATAGCGGTCTTATTCGGGAGTTTGATTCCAATCAATCATTCGACTTTAATCAGTTCAATTATCAGTCATTAGCGGTTCAGTTTGGCATTAATCAGTATATAATTCAGTGGTTATCCGGTAATCAGTACGAGGGTTGTTACATACTTGGATTAAGAAACAAATAGATAGATTAATTATGTGAAATATTGGGGTTTTTTTAATATCATTTTTAACTGTTCATGCATATAATTATACATGTAGATATATAAAGTTTAAATAAAACATAAATGTTTTTTAATAAAGAACCTCATGTTAAATAATAAAACTCAAGACAAATTAGTATTAAAATATAAATAAGAAAGAAAAATAATAATAATAATATATCTTTCATATTTAATTTTTTTTAAAATAGATTAAATACTTGAATAAATATGAAAAAAAATAGATGAAAATTAATTCATAAATTATTATTATTTTTTACTTATAATTCTATTAAGTTTTGTTTATGGGTAATTTAAGTAAAAGTTATTTAACTATTAGAGTTAGGTATAAGGGTATATTATTGTTGTAATAAAATTTCATTTGACATTGGCTACGGTAGCCAACTTTTTTGCGGGGGATTCTATTCTACGGTAGCCAATTTTTACTTATAATTCTATTAAGTTTTGTTTATGGGTAATTTAAGTAAAAGTTATTTAACTATTAGAGTTAGGTATAAGGGTATATTATTGTTGTAATAAAATTTCATTTGACATTGGCTACGGTAGCCAACTTTTTTGCGGGGGATTCTATTTTAGCCCAAAATATGTCTTAGTACGTCCAATTTAAATTCATAAATTTAAATTCTTATTATATCCTAACATGAATTTACTAATAAGGACAACACATATTAAATTTTAAAATAAAATATTTTTTTTCTCATGATATACCCTAATTAATTATTCCTATTCAAATCTCTGTATCTTTTTTTTTTTTTTTTTTTTTGTTACAGGAAAATCTTCTCTACCCTCCCGCAGGTCCAAGGCCCCTTGCAGAGATCACCGAGGTGTCCTGTTAACCGTTCCGAGCGAGAAGACTATAACCTGGGAACTTACCCCGACCTCCCAAGACAAACTCCGCTTAAGTCAGGACTCGCACAGCGGAGGAGCATTGAACCCACACCAAGTGCTGACTAGACAACTTGAGGTCCATCCTCCTAACCAACAGTGCTTCGCCCAGGAGATTGGCCCAAAGAGGGAATTGAACTTGTGACCTTGGGGCTTAAACCCCAAGGCCTTACCACAATGTCACAACCCTTTGGGTTAAATCTCTGTATCTTCTTTCTCAAGATATCAAAGTTTCTTTTTCTTTTTCTTCTTCTTCTTCTTCTTCTTCTTCCCTCCAAAACTCTAATCCACTCTACCAAAAATCACCATCATTATCAATATCATTATTTTTTATTATTTTGAAAACCTAAACCCTAAAAGAAAGTTTGAACAAAATCAAATAATAGATTACAGTAATAATCAAAATAGTTTTTTGAAGCAATCCATAAAAAAAGAGGTAAATATTCATATAAAGGGATTTCACAATTTTTGTAGAACACCATCAATTATTTTCTATATCGTTTTTTTGACAAAAATTAAAGGGTCCGGTAGTTAGATTAACAATAACATATTATTGGAGTTGTTATTATTTTTTCAGTTAAATAATACATTATTTGAGAACTACTCTTTCTTGTTAGTGCTTAATACTTATGTGCTTATAAGGTTTGTTTTTACTTTTCCACGAACATTCTTATGGATAATTTATAATGTAAAAGTTTTTTTTTTTTTATTTTTTATTTTTGTATTGAAAAGTTTTATAATGCTTATGTAAAATTTTGATTTTTTTCTGTATTTATAGTGCTTATGTGCTTATAAGTTTTTTTTTTTTTTTTTTATTTGAGAATTATTTTCTATATTGAAATTTTTTTGAAATAATTTAGTTTTTTTAGTTTGTTTATTATTTATTATTTGGGTTTACCTTGAGGGTAATTTGGAAAAAATAATAAGGTGTAATGAGAGTAAAATAAAATTTTAAATAATTGAACATGGTGTACTTAAAAATTGGGAGTACTTAATGATTTTTTTGGTGTAAATAGAATTCCCTTTTTTGTGTTGGAACTTTTTTAGCCTCGTTTGCTTTTTGTGTTTGGGTTTTTTTGACTTTTGTGAGAGAAAAAAGTGTAATGATTATGGATAAAAAATAGTATTTTATCTAATTGACTTTTGTAGTCAATTTTGTCTTTTTGTAATTTTTTAGCCTCAAAATAAATGCCAAACCAGGGTTAAAAAAAGAAGAAGAAGAAAAATGCACAAAATTTTAAAAGTAAATATTACGTTCAATAATATATAGATATATATATTTGTTCAACTATTTGTTCAAATGTTATCTATATATATATTTATGCAAATCACTTATCTATTTGTTTACCTCACCACCACTACTAGCCGCTGTTGGTGACTTTTCAACTCACATCCTTATCCAAAAAAAAAAGATTAAATCTCAAACTAAATAACATATACTCGGTGGACTTTTCACCAATTAATCTTATATATAATCATCACTTACTTCATATTATGGGTTGTTTTGGGAAGGATACATTTTAATCAAAATAAATAAATTACTCAGAAAAATAAAACTCTTTTTTTTTCTAAACTACAATTAAATTCACAATTTTGATATGATTACATTGATTTCTCTTTTTATTAAAGATAAATGGACTAAAACTAATGCAAATAATGTGAAAATATCAAAACAAATGTGGAAAAATATATATTTCAAAGTAAAAAAGACCACAATATTACTTCTTTATCCATATAGCTAACAAAATATTGATAAAAAAAATAAGTTAAATATTATGTGAATTAAAATTTTAAGAGAACTCAACGTAATTATGTCAAAATTATAAAACTTATTGTATTTTATCTAAATCTTAAGAAATGCCAACACAATTTATCCATAAATATTTTATCAAAAGAATTATGGCATAAGATTGATCATATCTCGTCACCTTGATTATGAAAAATATATGTGATAAACAATTCAAAAGGCCAAATGTTATTATTATTTCACCAAAAGAATTATGAGAAATAATACAATAAAAAATTCATATATTTTTTAAGTGTGAGACAACAAAAAAAATAGTGATTTTTATGCCTCTGTTTTTATTTAACAGAATTTTCTTATTTTTAAAATTTTTAAATGATTTTTAAATAATTTATTTTTTTATGAAATATTTGTTCATATTTTAATGTATAGAATGCTATGATACAAAAAGTGTACCATAGGTAAATTATGTCATTTATGAGTTTGATTATCATAAACGGCATAAGTCAAAACTAAAAACATAAAAATCTTAACAAAAGGTGTATGTGGTACAAACTCAAAAGAATTTTCTTTTTAATATAAAAGATAACGGAAAAATCGTATATGTACCTTATAATTAAAGAAAAAAATTATATAATTTTATATTTTTTAAATCATAATTATAAAAAAATAATAATTAAACAACATATGAGACATAACCAAAAAAAAATTATTAGTCATGACTACAATTTGACCATAACTAAAAAAATAATATAAATAAAAATATATATAATACATCCCTTTCAAGTGAGGTGTATAAAATTTTTTAAAAAGTAAATTAGAATAAAATATATATTATTAAATTTGACTCGTAGAATTGGTGACTCATTCTGGGCGCCTTGACGTCGGAGGGCGGCAAATTATATATACATCTTTGATGTGATTGACAATCGAAGCTTCTTTTTTTTTGATACAGACAATCGAAGCTTCGATCAATATGGGAAACCATACGTCAAACAATAACGCTTGACTTGTTTCCGTTTAATCCAAAAAAAAATAATGCTTAACTCATAAGCACATGTCATACCAGACGTGACTAATACTTTTTTTTTTTAATGTGATGCAAATAAATTCACAAGAAATCAACACCACCACACAATTACTAATTAATAGGTGACTAATACTTAACTCATAGGTTAATTAAGAAAAATGAGTAAGAGCACTAATTAGTACTACCATTAATGATGTGATAGTGGGTCTCATCATAAATGATTTGATGTTTTGGCCTTGGTGTTGTATTTTTTTTCTTTTTTTATTGAGTGCCATGTCATTAGTGATCTTTTTAGAGCTCCAAAATTAGTGATCTCTATCATTGTTGGTGAATTAAATTGTGAGTAAATTATGACGGTAATCTCTTATTTTAATTTTTATGTCATTTGGATTTTTATAATTTTAAATGATTTGATTTTGATATTAAATTTATAATTTTGTTTTAATTTAATTCAATTGATTACAACTTTGAGAATTTTTTAATAAAAAATACATATATAAGTGGTATCTTTCATATTTTTAAGGGTAAAATTATAAACCTACTCAACTCAGTTAGTTAATCTCAATCGATTTCATGATAACTTTTGGTCAGAAAAAACTAACCACATTATTATTTTGATTAAATTGACCCAAAATCTAAAATTAAGAGTCAAATTTGAACTAATTAAAAATATAAGAGCCAAAATGAATAAGAGACATAATATAAGGACAAATGGTGTGAAATTCTGCTCATTTTGATATTAAAAATAATATATAAAATGGAAGAAGAATTAGGAGTTGTTTGGGATGACCTAAATAAGTACACTTTTTGTCTTTTTACGAAAAACTGTGCAGAAAAGTAGAAAAGTGGTGTGATGGAAAAAAGATAAAAAGATGAATTATACTGGAGTTGCCAAACTTGACCTTAGTAACATAAAATTAAAAATGATTCTAATTATTTAATTTTTTTTATTCATTTGAAAAATAAGAATATATAGAAATGGAAGTTATACAAAAATTGTTTTTAAAAGATTAAGTATGTTGTACTTGGATTAAGAAAAAAAATAGATAGATTAATTATGTGAAATATTGGGTTTTTTTTAATCTCATTTTTAACTGTTCATACATGTAATTATATATGTAGATATATAAAGTTTAAATAAAACATAAATGTTTTTTAATAAAGAACCTCATGTTAAATAATAAAACTCAAGACAAATTAGTATTAAAATATAAATAAGAAAGAAAAATAATAATAATAAAATATCTTTCATATTTAATTTTTTAAAAATAGATTACTTGAATAAATGTGAAAAAAATAGATGAAAATTAATTCATAATTTTTTTTTTTTTTACTTATAATTCTATTAAAGCCTCGTTTGGGAAGTATCATTTTTAGCAAAAAAGTCAAAAAGTTACCTTTTTAGCCAAAAAGCCAACAACCCATATCAAAAAGTCAAAGATTCTCTTTTCTCTCTACTTTTTGCACATCTTTTCGTAAAAAGCCAAAAAGTCATCCCAAACATACTAGTTTTTTTGAGTGACTATTTTAGCCAAATAGCCAAAAAGTTACTAAATTAGCATGTTCCCAAACGAGGCCTAAGTTTTGTTTATGGGTAATTTAAGTAAAAGTTATTTAACTATTAGAGTTAGGTATATTATTGTTGTATTAAAATTTCGTTTGACAGTGGCTACGGTAGCCAATTTTTTTGTGAGAGATTCTATTTGAGCCCAAAATATGTCTTAGTATGCCCAATTATAATCATAAATTTAAATTCATCCTAATATGAATTTACTAATAAGGATAACACATATTAAATCCTAAAATAAAATATTTTTTTTTTATGATACATCCTAATCAGTTATTCCTATTCAAATCTCTGTATCTTCTTTCTCATGATACAAAGTTTCTTCTTCTTCCTCCCTTCAAAACTCTAATCCACCCTACCAAAAATCACCATCATCATCAACGTCATTATTTTTTATTATTTTGAAACCCTAAACCCTAAAATAAAGTTTGAATAAAATCAAATAATAGATTACAGTAGTAATCAAAATAGTTTTTTGAAGCAATCCATCAAAAATGAGGTAAATATCATATAAAGGGGTTTCACAATTTTTGTAGAGCACCATCAATTATTTTCTATATCATTTTTTTGACAAAAATTAAAGGGACCGGTAGTTAGATTAACAATAACATATTATTGGAGTTGTTATTATTTTATCATTTAAATAGTACACTATTTGAAAATTACTCTTTCTTGTTAGTGCCTGATGTTTATGTGCTTATAAGTTTTGTTTTTACTTTTTCATGAGCATTCTTATGGATAATTTAGAATGTAAAAGTTTTTTTTTTTTTTTTAGAATTATTTTCTGCATTGAAAAGTTTTTGAAATAATTTAGTTTTTTTTAGTTTGTTTATTATTTATTATTTGGGTTTACCTTGAGGGTAATTTGGAAAAAATAATAGGGTGTAATAAGAGTAAAATAAAATTTTAAATTATTAAACATGGTGCACTAAAAATTGGGAGTGCTTAATGATTTTTTAGGTGTAAATAGAATCCCTTTTTTTGTGTTGAGACTTTTTTAGCCTCGTTTGGTTTTTGTGTTTGGGCTTTTTTGACTTTTGTGAGAGAAAAAGTATAATAATTATAGGTAAAAAGTAGTATTTTGTCTAATTGACTTTTGTAGTCAATTTTGGTCCCGTTTGGTAGAGCTGTGGGAAAGTAATTATAGCTTATAGCTTAACAGCTCATAGCTTATAACTGTGAACATAAACTGATTTTTGATTCATAAATTAAGTTTCTCCTCCCCCACTCAAAGAATAAATTGATTTTTGACTTACAAAAAGCTATAAGCTGTATTGTTAAGCTGAACCAAACACATCAAAATAGCTTAAATTAAGCTAAAAGCTGAAATAAGCTGGAAATAAGCCCTACCAAACAGGGCCTTTGTCATTTTGTAATTTTTTAGCCCCAAAATAAATGCCAAACTAGGGTTAAAAAAAGAAGAAGAAGAAAAATGCACAAAATTTTACAAGTAAATCTACGTTTAATAATATATATATATATATATATATATTTGTTCAACTATTTGTTCAAATGTTATCTATATATATATATATGCAAGTCACTTATCTATTTATCTATCTGTCTACCTCACCACCACTACTAGCCGCCGCTAGTCACTTTTCAACTCACATCCTTATTCCCAAAAAAGAAAAAGATTAAATCTGAAACTAAATAACATATACTCGGTGGACTTTTCACCAATTCATCCTATATATAATCATCACGTACTTCATATTATGGGTGGTTTTGGGAAGGATATATTTTAATAATAAATAAATAAATAAATTACTAAAAAAAATAAAACTTTTTTTTTTCCCTAATTTTTTACATATCTTTTTATATAAAAATAAAAGTTCATTAAACAACTCAATTTCAAAAAAACAACCATATATTTTTAGCTATTAAATATTTTCTTGACTTTGTTATATTCAATTCGGCCAATAAACAAGGCCCAAATGTGTATGAGAGGGTAATTTATATCTAAATTGGGCCGAGCTAAAGAGGAGACTTGGAAATTGGGCCGCGTAATGGACCGAGGTGAGGATAGATTTACTTCGGTCCAAGAACTAAACGAATATGGGCCACGGTAGAAAAGTCTAGCAAGTGGGCATGATCTAAGTGTTAGTTCGGTCCACGTGTGGTAGGGACTTTTACCCCGGTCCAAGTGTTAGTTCGGGCCAAGTGTGGAAGAAACTTTTTGAAGTGTTACCTCGGTCCAAACGTGATTATAAGTTACCAATCGGAGTAGAGATAGTTATCTCGGCCATGGCACTCGAAGTCGAAGTAATGGCTTCTCTTGGTGGGCTTCGCTCTGGATAGCGCGGTAGAAGCTTACTCCGGTTAGTTCGGTCCAAGAGAAGCCTTGAAGTTAGTTCGGTCCAAGAACGCCTCGGAGTTAGTCCGGTCCGAGAAAAGGTTGAAGTTAGTTCGGTCCAAGAGAAGCCTTGAAGTTAGTTCGGTCCAAGAACGCCTCGGAGTTAGTCCGGTCCAAGAAAAGGTTGAAGTTAGACCGGTCTAAAGATGCATGGGAGTTAGACCGGTCGTAACATGTTAGTTCGGCCTAACCACGCCATGGGTTATACATGAGAAGCCGAAGTAAGAGTAGTAGAAGGAAGAGCCGAATTAAGGATGGTTCGGCCTATTCTGCGGCTAAGCATAGTCATGTTTACTTTGGTCATATTGGAGTCCGGCGAGGGAATGTTACTTGGTTGTATGACAACTTGTCAAGTAAAACCATCTCACTTGGTTCAAGCGGTGAGGGTGTTGGAGGATAAGCATTATCCTTCAGAGTATGAATCCTAGGAGGACTCGAATGGAGGAGTAAGAGTCCTACTAGGATTGTGCTACTGTGGAACCTATATAAGCTCACCAATATCACCTTTGGAGAGGTAACACAATTTTGCTTCTGAATCACGGAGCTTTTGCCTTCTTGTCAAGCTTTCTTGACTTAGGCATCGGAGAGGTTCGCACACACCCGGCTAGCTTACGTTTGTGTTTTCAGTGATAAAGCGGCGTCGGAGGAACGCAGACTTGATCCAATGGATTATACGAGAAGGTGAATTTCTTTCCGTACAATTGGCGCCGTCGTGGGAAGGCGGCGACAAGAACAACCTCTTGATCAAGTTTTTCTCAAACATCAATGGCGAACAACGAAGAACTTCCTCGGTCGCCATTGACGGACAAACCTCGAAGGAGGTGCAAGCGCGAAGGCCTACCTTTGGTCCCTCATGGCGAGCCCGAATCACAAAGGCGTAATTCCGGGAGGGGCGCAAGGGCGAAGGAGGAATAGCGACCTCATCCCTCTCGTTCAAAGCCCGGAAAGGCAAAAGGCGCAGGATGGATCCTCAAACTCGGAGGATCGCGTCGAGAACAAGACGAGTTGATCTGGCGGATGGCGCGGACATGGAATCTCTCAAACGCCAAGTGAAAGGAAAAGAAGTGGCGGCAGGAGAGGGCGACAAACAAGACGCCCTCGCCACTCGAGGTCGTAGTAGGAATTCTACACCTCCCAAGCGGAGAACAAAAGCCTCGGAGACAGCGATATAATCAAGATCTTCGTAACTCGTCACTCCAGTGTCCGAGGCGAGATCTGAAAGGTCTTACGGAAGGAAGCACATATTGGCCAGCATACGCATCAAACAAGGTCCGAACAAGCGGAGTTGCCCGGATCGTCCGACCTACGAACCGTGCTAAAAGAAAAAAGCACGATGCAGGAAGACAACAGGCACGCGATCCACGTAGAGTTTCGCCTAACGGTTGGCTTCTGACATGGAAGCGCCGAGGTTGGAAATGCCACAACGCGCCGGCCTCTGAACCAACGGACAAGGCATTGGCGAGGTCGCAGACCTCACCGCTTGTCCCAAAGAATTGAGAACGCCCTCTACCATCGCTTTCTCTGACCTAAGTTCACTACATACGAGGAAGACGGACCCATACTTGCACTTTAAGCCACTTCCGCCGGTCATGGTCAGATACTGCGAACGAGGCCTTAATGTGCATCCTATTCCCTCAAGCCTTGGTGACCTAGGCTTGACTTGGTTTGAAAAGCTACCAAAAGGCGGATAACTTCACAGGCACAATTGGCGAGCGTTCATTACAAGGTTGAAGCGAACACCAAAACACCAGTGGAGATCGATCAGCTACTCTCCGTCGACATGGGCAACGAAGAGACGTTGAGATCCTACAATGGAAGATATTGGGAAACTTTCAACCAGATAGGAGATTGCCCACAAATCTCGCCATCGCGAAGATAAAGAGGTCTTCCGATGGAACAGGTTGAGGACTCAATTACCATGACGCCACCTCTTACGATGGAAGCCTTGATGGAGAGAGTACACCAACATATTCGCGTGGAGGAAGACGGTACCGCTAAAACGAAATCGCACAACCGCAATACCGGATAAAAAGACTACGACAAAAGTCAACACGGTAGAACGCCCAAGCGAGGACGGCGAGGTAAGAAGGACAACGGTGAGGACCCGGATGAAAGGAGGTGGAGAGTCCGACCGCCATTACCACGTTGTTCAAAACCGATCTATCGCATCCTCGCCGAGATATTTAATGAACCTTTCGTCCGATGGCTCGCTAAGTTGGGAGAAGCGCAAAAGACTACGACGAAAGATCGCGTGCACTTTCCATGATGAACAGGCACCGACCTGAAATTGCACGCCATTGAAGCGAGATTTAGAGGAGTTAGTAGCATTTGGGCACTTGGACCAATACATAAAAGGAAGAACTTGAGAGCAACGAGTTGTCCGAGATGTTAGCAAAGCGGTGAGCGAAATAGTGGAAGACTTGGTACAAGAGATAATAGATGTAAAGAACCCGAGAAGGCAAGCTAGGGCCCAATTGGGATGGACCATACAAAGTGGTTGGTTTAGTGAAAGGGCATATCACTTGGAGGATGGAGCCATCTAGGCTATCCCCACCATGAAGCAATCGCCAATCTCGAGCTATTTTTTCGATAGGGTACTTGTAATTTACATTTTCCTCAATAAAACAAGTAGATCCTTTTCAGCATAGAATATTTTCTTCTGTAAAAGTTGTTTTAGCGAGCTAGGGGCATTGAAAGCAGAGTTGGCTGGAAAAACCAACACTTACCTCTCCTAAGCCGAGATAAGGATCTAGGCTAAAGGTGGTTGGCAGGTTTGACCAACAAAAAACTTTTTTGCACCCTTTGGCCGAGGTAAGGACCTAGGCTAAAGGTGGTTAAGGTGTTTAACCAACAAAAACTTTTTGCACCCTTTGGCCGAGGTAAGGACCTAGGCTAAAGGTGGTTTGGCGTGTTTGACCAAAATACTTTTTTGCACCCTTTGGCCGAGGTAAGGACCTAGGCTAAAGGTGGTTGGCAGGTTTGACCAACAAAAAACTTTTTTGCACCCTTTGGCCGAGGTAAGGACCTAGGCTAAAGGTGGTTGGCAGGTTTGACCAACAAACTTTTTTGCACCCTTTGGCCGAGGTAAGGACCTAGGCTAAAGGTGGTTGGCAGGTTTGACCAACAAAAAACTTTTTTGCACCCTTTGGCCGAGGTAAGGACCTAGGCTAAAGGTGGTTGGCAGGTTTGACCAACAAACCTTTTTGCACCCTTTAGCCGAGGTAAGGACCTAGGCTAAAGGTGGTTGGCAGGTTTGACCAACAAAGCTCTTTTTGCACCCTTTAAGCCGAAGTAAGGACCTAGGCTAAAGGTGGTTGGCAGGTTTGACCAACAAAACTCTTTTTGCACCCTTTAAGCCGAGGTAAGGACCTAGGCTAAAGGCGGTTGGCAGGTTTGACCAACAAAAAACTTTTTTGCACCCTTTAGCCGAAGTAAGGACCTAGGCTAAAGGTGGTTGGCAGGTTTGACCAACAAAAAATTTTTTGGACACTCTTTTTGTCGATGATGGTTACCTCGGCCAAGGAGTTTGGCGAGAATGGCCAAGCATCAAGCTCTTCTTCAGTAACCAATAAGGATCCGCTATTGGCGTGATTTGCTAGAAAAACTAACTTTTTATCCTCTTCAGCCGAGATGAGGATCTAGATTGAAGAGTGGTTGGCTGGAACAACTTTTAGTGATCTTCAGCTGAGGTAAAAACCTAGGCTAAAGAGGTTGGCAGGTATGACCAGCTCGATTTCAAGGCTAAGACCGAGATAAGTATCTTGGCCAGGAAATGTTATACTTCATTCAGATCACAATTGGAAAACGATTGCAAGCATGGAGCAAACCAAACAGAAAGATCAAAAAACTGAAGAATTCAAGAAGAAAATACAAGATAAAACAAAAAGGTCGAAAGCACCGCATCGTACACGCAAGCATGGGTTAGATGGAGACCACATGAGTTGGAGAGTTGACCGGCAACCGAGTTGGGCGTTATTGTCAAGCTCTTGGGATACATCATCTTCGTCAGTATTGAACAAATTTTTGATGAATGGCATTTGCATACTCCACCATGGAACTCGGTATAAAATATGGATGAGGGTTTAGGAAGACCTCGGTCTCTTGGCTATGATCGAGTTGCGCTTCCCACCCACACTTGACGAAGAGGTCTTTGGCGACCTTACATTGCAGGATATAGCTCACAAGAAGATCTCTAGTTAAGCATGCAAAGAGGTGCCCGCCAACCTAGTTAGTTTGAAAAGTAAAAAGGAAAAGTATTAAGCACCGGATCGTTGGACCATGCTAAAAGAAACAAAGGTGAAATAAATGGAGTCCTCGCCGGCTAAGTGGAACAAAGGATTCAGAGTCTTGAAGGCATTGAAGATGAAAGCGGAACAACGAACACAAGCCATGAGGCGGAGTTGAGGACTGCTCAAATTTTGTGGAGTACGGAGGCTAAAGTTTAGCTCGGTTGGAAACAAGTAATCCCAAATCATGCATGGCAGATGGAATTAAGGCAATTGAGAGGGTAATTTATATCTAAATTGGGCCGAGCTAAAGAGGAGACTTGGAAATTGGGCGTAATGGACCGAGGTGAGGATAGATTTACTTCGTCCAAGAACTAAACGAATATGGGCCACCAGAGAAAAGTCTAGCAAGTGGGCATGGTCTAAGTGTTAGTTCGGTCCAAGTGTGGTAGGGACTTTACCTCGGTCCAAGTGTTAGTTCGGGCCAAGTGTGGAAGAAACTTTTGAAGTGTTACCTCGGTCCAAACGTGATTATAAGTTACCAATCGGAGTAGAGATAGTTATCTCGCCATGGCACTCGAAGTCAAGTAATGGCTTCTCTTGGTGGGCTTCGCCCGATAGCGGTAGAAGCTTACTCCGGTTAGTTCGGTCCAAGAGAAGCCTTGAAGTTAGTTCGGTCCAAGAACGCCGGAGTTAGTCCGTCCGAGAAAAGGTTGAAGTTAGTTCGGTCCAAGAGAAGCCTTGAAGTTAGTTCGGTCCAAGAACGCCGGAGTTAGTCCGGTCCAAGAAAAGGTTGAAGTTAGACCGGTCTAAAGATGCATGGGAGTTAGACCGTCGTAACATGTTAGTTCGGCTTAACCACGCCATGGGTTATACATGAGAAGTCAAGTAAGAGTAGTAGAAGGAAGAGCCGAATTAAGGATGGTTCGGCCTATTCTCGCAGCTACATAGTCATGTTTACTTTGGTCATATTGAGTCCCATGAGGAATGTTACTTGTTGTATGACAACTTGCCGAAGTAAAACCATCTCACTTGGTTCAAGCAGTGAGGGGGGTGTTGGAGGATAAGCATTATCCTTCAGGAGTATGAATCCTAGGAGGACTCTGAATGGAGGAGTAAGAGTCCTACTAGGATTGTGCTACGCGGAACCTATATAAGCTCACCAATATCACCTTTGGAGAGGTAACACAATTTTGCTTCCTGAATACGGAGCTTTTGCCTTCTTGTCAAGCTTACTGACTTAGGCATCGGAGAGGTTTCTGGCACACACCCGCCGGCTAGCTTACGTTTGTGTTTTCAGGTGATAAAGCGACGTCGTACGGAGGAACGCAGACTTGATCAACAGGATTATACGAGAAGGTGAATTTCTTTCCCGTACAGTGTACAAGTTACAACAACGACTATATCTTTAGCCATTACATGGTGCACTTATTTTTCTCCGACATGATTGCCAATAAATTCCAATCCCTTTTATTATCAAATAAGGTTCGTAGGTGCATCAATCTGACAACAACCACCCAAAAAAAAAAAAAGAGAGAAAGTTGGTAGGTGCGTGCGTGGTGATTGAATTTGTGCGAGTGCATGCGCATTGTATATGAAAACTAAAATATGCCAAACACAATTCTTATTTGACAATAAACAACCAGGTCTCAAATAGAATTTCTTCAACCAATTGGACCGCATCTGATTTGTCAACTTTTTCCAACAGCCCATCTTTGCAAAACCATATATATAGAAATATTTTAAAAAGTGAGTTAAAAGTCACTTCCTAACTTTTTAATCAACTTCTTCTCTTATAAAAAAAAAAAAAAAAGAGTCAAAAAGTTATAAAAAAAAAAAAAAAGTCAAATTTTAACTATCTTCCTAAAACACTCCATACATACTAGCTAGAGGAGGTCCGTGCAAGGCGCAAAATGATAAAATGATAAAATTATATGAAAAAAATATAATTTAAGCGGGTGTTGGGAAAGTTGGTTATTGGCTAAAAAGTTACCTTTTTTTTTTCTTTGTTGAATTTTTATCTGTGGTTGGTTTTTTTCAAACTTATGTCAGAATTTTTTACTTTTTTTTGTTCGCCGATGAATCTACAAAGTAAAAAATAATAATAATAAGAAAATTTTGAAAAAGCCAAAATAAGCACATAAAAAAAAAAATCCACTTTCTTTGTCTTGCTTCTTTTTTTTTTCTTTTTTTCTTTTTTTTTTGTCTTTTCTGGAATTTCTTTGAAATTTTTAAATTTTACATCTCGTCTGGTTAAGTTGAATCTAGAAGCCTAAAACTTTTTTAAAATTTTAAAAAAATTCACTTTTATTAGATATTTAAGAGATAAAGATGACTCAATCAATATGTTTTAGAATTCTCATTAATCGAGAGTACCATATAGATAATACACATAATATTTTTTAAGAATATTTAATAATTTTTTCTACAAGTTCATTAATATTCAATAGATTATTGTACCATAGGTGGTTGTTTTTTTTTAAGATGTCGCTGCCATTACAATAAAAAAAATTAAAAGTTACAATTTCAAATTTTAATTTTATTCAGATTAATTGTTATAAATTCAAAATTAAAATGAATTGAGACTTGCACATAATTTATGTGTTCAATCTGAATTTTGAATTTTTAAGTTTATATGAAATTTATTTTAATTGTAACAAAATGGAAAATAAATTTCTTATGGACTCTTTGCTTGTGTATATTGAAAAGGAAATTGTAAAAAATTTTATCACAGAGTCAATCATTAAAGACTTTCGAGATATGAAAAAATGTCGAGTTTCACTTTGATAAATGATTGAGTTGATTTGTGTAAAGAATTATTTAATACATGACTTTACTTTTATTCAGATATTAAGGCTAAGTTTGGCATCTCTTCAAAAAGGTAAAAAGTCAAAAAGTCACCATCTTATTTAAGTCACATCATCTTATTTAAGTTATATTACCTCTCTACCACATCACTTTAAATCCAACTCATATTTTACAAAAAATCAAAAAGTGCACTTATTTAGAACATCCCAAACAACCTCTAAATTCACTTACTATATTATTGTTTTATTTTTTACATACTAATTTAATATCAAATTTTAAATTATTTTTTGGATTAAAAAAATAATAATTTATATCAATTCATATAAAAAAATTATTCATGTCTTATCCCCGCAAATGAATTTCTGATTTTGTTCTTGTTGGTACATATTTTTCTGAGACAGGATTCCCAATAAATTCCCTTTTATTATCAAATAAGGTTGGTACGTGCATCAATCTAAGAAAAAAAAAAAACAAACAAATGTCGGCAGGTGCGTGCCTGGTGATTGAATATGTACTAAGGTCTCATTTTTTTTTTGATCGAACTAAGGTCGTATTTGATAAGTGGTTTTTTAAGTTAAAAAATTAAAAAATTATTAAAAAAATTAAAAGTCAATAATTTATATTAAAAAGTCAAAAATTTCTTTCTCTTTATTTTTTGTACATTTTTTCATAAAAAGTTAAAAAATCATTTTAAACATGGGTATGTTTGGTTTGTCATTTTTCAGAAATGGTTTTGAAAAATTATTTTGGAAGAAAGTTTTAAAAAAAGTTATTGATTTGATGTGTATGAGAGAGAGAGTAATTTTGAAAAGTAGGTAACCAAACAAAATTTTGATATATTTTTTGAAAAAATTTATTTGATTTGATTACTCTTGAAAATTTATTTGTAGAGAATTTTTTTCAAAATTTTTTTTAAAAAATAAGTCAAACAAAACTAATTTTTTTACATCATATTTTAATCAAAAAGACTAAGGCCTTGTTTGGGTACTCCCAAATAAGTCAAAAAGCCAAAAAATTACTCAAAAAGTTAAAAAGTTAACACTATTCATCAAAAGTCAACAATTACGGCTGCACAACTCCCAATTCAAATTTTCCTCTAAAAATCAATTTTCACAATTTTTTATTACACATTTTTCCATAAAAAGTCAAAAAGTTAACCCAAACATTCATATTTTCAACCTCAATTTTTTAGTCAAAAAAAACAAAAAGTACACTTATTTAGTCTTCCCAAACAAGGCGTAAATATGCCGAACACACAATTCTTATCTGACAATAAACAACCAGATCTCAAGTAGAATTTGAACCTTCAACCAATTGGACCACATTTGATTTGTCAACTTTTTCGGCAAAACCGTACACATATACATGCTTGTCGTATTGATGCCACGATAACCTCTGAGAGAGTAGTATATGTCCAAATTCAGATCCACTTCGACAACATTTTTGATGATTGAAAAATCAGTTAGGTTAGGTTGGGTTGGGTTGGGTTGGGTTGGGGGTGTAGTAAAGTAGAGACGGTCAATGGACGTTCAAAGATTACCTTAAATCCGATTTTGAAAAGGGTTTAGCTTTTCTCCTAGGGGACGATATTGTTTGCCCTATGGGGCGGATTTTGTTTCGATAATTTATATTATTTAATGTGTAAAATTTATTGAGTATTATATATTTATAAAAAATAGCATTGCTCGGATATTTATAATTACATGACTAAATTAATTTTGTATATAAAAAAAAATGAACGATAAAAAAATTAACGATCGATAAAAATCTGATCCAATTAAATAGTTATTGACATGGATAGGCCCATAAAAGCTACAACCCACAGTGAACAACCCCAAGCCCATCACTTGGAGCCCAGTGTATAATCCGGTTGGTAAAGCCCAGGACAGCTGGAGGCCAACTGGGCGTGAAGGGCCAATGATACTCGGACATATGGCAGGTGAAGAACAGGCCACATCAGCAGACAAAGATCTGCGAAGTTATTGCCAAACATATCACCATTAATGCAGCCATCATAACATTTATTGCGACAACACCTCCTCATCGGAACAGCACCCCCTTTACCTTGAACAAGACAAGCTACAGCAGAGGCTTTCGGCGAGGAGGGCACGTCGGAAGGGACAGCGAAATGATTACCAAAGGATATAAGCAAACATCGAAAACAAGAAGAAGGTTAAGCTTTCTATCTCCAATCTCTCTCTATATTTTATCTCTTCTCCCAACTTGCTAACTTGCTCGTCGGAGGGTTCGCTGGGGGACTACCCCGTTCCCCATTGAACTTGCTGGCAGGTCATCTGGTGGGCTTGGCCACTCGGACGTCGACTTGAGGAGCTTGGATCGGTCCAGTCCATCCACCAAGAACGAACTGTATTATCAGTTGGCACCGTCTGTGGGAAACGATTCTTATCCGTGCGCCAGTTGTGCTCATTGTCACCGGAGACCCTGTCCCAATAACCTTTCTATCCTATCCATCAAGGTGTATGGTCACGACTAGATCCATGGCTTCTCACCATAATGCTGCCGACCATCAAACTGACCCTCCCAATCCAAACAACCCACCTCAGTATTTCATCGAGCTTACTAATAGCATTAACTGTATGGCCGAGCATAACCAGGCCCTAATAGATGCTTTACTTCAAAGAAACCTTCACATGCCTTCACCACCACCTCCAGATATTTCACCCAACCAAGAACGCGCCCCGGGCCATACTGTCCCGCAACCCTATCTGCCTAACTTGGAAGGTTTGCAACCCCCTCACCCACATATAAATCCACCACCTCCACCCCCACACCCCTTGCTCGGGACACCAGCCCCTGAAGGGGAAGCCAGCAGCGTCCAGCATCTATTTTCCTTCGGCGGTGACAACATACCCCTATGGGACGCTAAACTCCGCGCCATGAAGCTCCAACTCCAGGGGGTCATGCAGAACCTCCAGCATAAGCCCTCTACCACCGCAAACTCACCATTTGTTGCTTCCATTCGGGATAAACCTTTGCAAGCCAAGTTCAAAATGCCCACCATCGACTCTTTTGACTGTACGACAGACCCAGTCGACCATCTGGAGACCTATCGCACCCTCATGATCCTCCACGCCTTCCCTGACGAGATCATGTGCTGAGCCTTCCCCGTGACATCAAGGGTCGGCTCGCTTAATGGTTCACCGCCATCTGCAGATTCCGCGGTCCACTTTTCAACACCTCAGCAACTCTTTCCTTAGCCATTTTATCGGAGCCCAGCGCCCAGCGCTGCAACCCTCCTCAACATCAGTGCATCGAGGGAGTCGCCAGCGATTCGCCACCGCTTCAACACCAAAGCCCTGCAAGTCACGAAAAGCGATGACAAGGTCATCCTCACAGCTTTTATGGCCGGTCTGCGGTCGTCCGATTTTCTCTTCTCCCTCTCTAAAAATCCCCCGACCTCCATGGCAAACCTACTCTCCAAAGCCCAGAAATATATGAATGCCGAAGATTCACTAGCCGCTCGGTAGGATCCAACAACTAAAAACCCGACTCCCAGAGAAAAGAGAAAAGACCCAGACCCTAGAAACACCCAGTATAATAGCCAAACACCCCACTATAACGACCACCTTCCCCGTGCTGACCAGTCGGCATCTACCCGACCGCTGGTCGGTTCGAGTGGTACACACCCCTTAACTCTCCCATGGAACAAGTCCTCCACCAGATCCAACGGGATTACCCCCTCAAATGGCCTCCACCTCCACGGAACCCTTCCAACTGGAAAGACCAGTCCAAATATTACCGTTTCCACCAGGACCATAGCCATAACACTGATGACTGCATCAACCTCAAGGATCAGGTGGAGACGCTAATACGTCAGGGGCGTCTAAGCCGGTTCACGGACACCCGCCCTCAGCAGAGGCAAAGAACCGAGCCCCACAGAGACAATCGCCGACGCACCCCACCCCGGCAGCCAACTCAACCGAATCAAGGCCATGATCGACCTCCGCAACAACCTCGGCCACAAGGTAATCCACCCACACCCGTTGGTGAAATTAGAGTTATTTCAGGTGGACTTGCTTATGGGACCATCCCGCCTTCTCGAAGCGAAATTGTAAAAATAAGGCAAGGCTCGAGCAAGGCGGTGCCACTTGGAGACCGACCCTCCAAATAGCCCAAGCAGTGGACAGAGCCCATCACCTTCACGGACGCCGACTGTACAGGCATCCGTTATCCTCATGATGATCCTCTCGTCATTTCTACCATCCTCTCCAACTACAAGGTCAGACGAGTTCTCATCGACAATGGAAGCTCTTCAGACATCATATTTCTCAACTGCTTCCACCAGCTCAAGATTGGGGAGGAAAGTCTGTCTCCCTTCCAAACCCCTTTGGTTGGTTTCACTAGCGACCGGGTGACCTCTATCGGCTCCATTGATCTCCCCATCACCATCGGCGAGTATCCACGGCAGACCACGAAGTTGCTTACCTTCCTTGTTGTTGACTGCCCCTCTACCTACAACATCATCCTTGGTCACACTGCCCTCAACGCTTTCCAAGCGATCTTCTCCACCTACCACCTGGCCATCAAGTTTCCCACCGATCTCGGGGTCGGAACAATGAGGGGAGAACAAACCGTGGCCAGAGAATGCTATGTCACCTCACTCAAGGAAATTAAGCTGAAGGAGGCTATGATCATTGAAAGACTTGACGTCCGAGACGAAGATGAGCTAGTCAGAAGAGAACCTGTTGAGGAGCTCATTGAGGTTCCCATCGACCCCACCAACCCAATGAAAACTGCCAAGATCGGCGGTCAACTCTCCCCCCAAGCAAAGGCCGACCTTACTGCCCTCCTGACCAAGCAAAATGATGTATTCGCCTGGACCCATTCAGACATACCGGGCATTGACCCCTCCTTCATAACTCACCGCCTAAGCATTGAACCCCACTTCCGACCTTATCGCCAGAAGCAGCGCATCTTCCATCCAGAGCGCAATACCCTTATAGTCGCAGAGGTCAACAAGCTCCTTGAGGCCCAATTCATCAAAAATGTAGACTATCCCAAATGGTTGTCAAACGTGGTCCTAGTCCGCAAGCACAATGGCAAATGGCAACTCTGTGTCGATTACTCTGACCTTAACCGAGCCTACCCCAAAGATAGCTATCCTCTCCCCCGCATAAACCTCCTGGTCGAAGCCACGGCCGGTCATCAAATGCTCAGCTTCATGGATGCTTTCTCTGGGTACAACCAAATCCTGATGCACCCGTCCGATCGGGAACACATATCCTTCATTACCGACCGAGGTACCTACCACTACTGTGTAATGCCGTTCGGACTGAAGAATGCTGGGGCTACCTACCAATGGTTGGTCAATACCGTTTTCCATCATCAGATCGGTCAGAATATGGAAGTATATGTCAACGACATGCTGGTCAAGAGCAAACTTTCCACTGATCATCTGACCGACCTGCGAGAGACCTTTGCCACCCTTCACAAATACCAAATGAAGCTCAATCCAGAGAAGTGTGCCTTCGGCGTAGGATCTAGAAAATTCCTGGGTTTTATGGTCAGTCAGCGCGGCATCGAAGGCAACCCTGAGAAAATCAAGGCCTTGATTAAGATGCAGTCACCCAGAACGGTCAAAGAAGTTCAACGACTCACTAGCCGAGTGGCGGCCCTCAACCGTTTCATTTCCCGTGCAACAGATAAGTGCTTACCATTCTTCAAAGTTCTTCGACAGACCTTTGAATGGACAACTGAATCCGAAGAGGCTTTTCAGCAGTTAAAACAATGCATGGCCAACCCTCCCCTCCTTTCACAGGCAGTTATGGGCGAGCCTTTCTTCCTCTATTTAGCAGTGTTAAGTACCGCAGTCAGTGTAGCTCTTATCAGGGAAGACGACTCAGTCCAACGGTCACTCTACTACATCAGTCGGGCTCTCAGGGGAGTAGTGTAGAATTACCCATTGCTAGAAAAATTGTCCCTGGCCTTGGTCACCGCCTCCAGACGGCTTCGCCCTTACTTCCCAGCCCATCCCATAGTGGTTCTCACCGACCAACCACTGAAAAAGGTCATGCAACAATCAGAACTTTTCGGCAGACTGATGCAGTGGTCAGTGGAACTCAGCCAGTTTGACATCTCCTACCGCCCTCGAACAGCAATCAAGGGACAGGTGTAGACACCCCATTTTTGACCGTCCTCAAGACTTGGACGTCACCGTTGGAACACTCGGTGATTATCTATGTTTATGTTCGTTTGGAGTTCCCGGAGTTCTCGGCTGCGCGCGCCCTGCCTCAGGATCTCCGAACTCGACCAGTTGTGTTTGGTTTTGCACCAAACACTTGTGTTTTGCCATGAAAGGGGAGGGAATGCCTTATGAGGCATCCCTACACCACCATTTGGGGCTAGAGGCCACCTTTGGTCAAGCTTCTATCGGCACTTTATTGTGCCGACCGGCACTCTTTTGTGCCGACCGGCACTTTTTTTTCAAAATGGTACTCTTTGCCGGCCGAGCACTGTACACTTGCTTTATCAGATATTTTCTTGCAGCTGTAAAGTTTTTGCTCCCTCCATACACGTGTATGGAGGGATGAGCCCTCTTGCTTAGTTCGAAGTTTTCCTTGCTTATAAGAGGAGAGCTCTTCCTCTTGGCTCAAGGTTAGCATTTTGGAAGGCAAAACCAGAGCTTATATCTATATATCTGTGTGATATATCTTCTCTCTCTATATTCTCCCTCTCTCTCCTCTTGTGTGTGTGATTTTAGGCCAAAAAGTGTGATTTCACCTTACTTTTGCACCATTACACACACCTTTACACCTTAGTTCGAGATTGAGAGACTTGGGAGGTTGATTGCTGTGATCTTAGACTGGTTTTGATCATTAGAGGAGGGCTGCTCCACCTGTTCTTCATTGGATCTTCAAGGGTAAACTTTTTGCTTTAGATTCCCCTTTCTTGCAACTAGTTTCTACCCCTTTTGCTTTGTGTTTTTGGACTTGTGTTTAACATAAAAAAATCTTGTTTTTACTTGCTTAAGAACATTCATTAAGGTCACTTTTGCATTTGAGTTAAGCCTTACTCTTTTAGGCCTTGTTTTGGTCCTTTTGTGTCTCTTTTTGGAGCATTGTCTAACTTCAAGATTTTTGTTTTTTCACCACTGAAAACCAGTGGGTTTTCAGTGGTGAGGGAGGTGTTTTGAAGCCTCACATAGGGGAGGGACACCCCTCTCCCCTTGGCCCTTTGTTGGCCTTTGTTCTTGGCTCATAGCATAGCATGAATGAATGTTTGTATTTGCCTTCATTTCAGAACTTTTTAGGGTGTTTTAAGTCATGAATAACCTCTGTTTTTGGTTGATTCCGTGGCCTCTTGCATGCCTCTCATGTTTGCTTTAAAATGCTCTTTTATGCTCAAAGGTATGCCATGTTTTGAGGCCTTGATTCTTACATGTTTTAGCATGATTCCATGAAGATACTAGCATCTCTTCGCTATGTGAAAGGGCTGTGAGCCACTGTTTTGGCCATGTTTGGTATGTTTAGCATGTTTGTCTTGTACTCTAGGCTTGTAAGCTTTGTATGTTTTGGCTCCTAGCATGCTTAACTTGTCTTGATCCCATGATTTGGCATCATCTAGGGTCATTTTTCAGTTCATAAATCATGCTTGTATACATGCATGTGTAACCTATTTCATGTCATAAGGGTGTACTCTTGTATGTCTAGGATTGAACATTGTGCATGCTTCCATGTTTAATGCATTTTGGGAGATGCCATGAGGGGATTTGGGTGCCATTTTGCATGATAAAAACCTGTTTTGGTTGCCTAACATGTGCCATGTTTGGTCTTGTTAAGTGGTGGTTCAATGCCCCACTTTGTGCCTTAGCCTTATGCCTTATGGCTTGCATGCTTGTGTGGCATCTTGCTCTTGTTTTGAGGCATGTTTTGCCACTGTTTTAGGGGAGTTTGAGGGCTGCCCTCTATGGCTTAAGTCCATTATTGCATGCTCATTACATGGTTGTTGCATGATTGGTCAATGAAGCCTTGAGAGCATGTTAGTTCTATGCTTAATTGGTCCCTCTTTGCATGACTTCTATGCTTTCCATATTCTAACATTTTGCATGCCTAATTTGCTAGCATCTTAGTCCCCATGTTTGTATGTTTGCATGTTTGCATGATTGCATAGTTGCATTTCATTGCTTGGTTTGGGGTGTCAAACCAAGTGTGGGAGTTGAGGGGTGTTTGTACCTTAAGTGACAAAACACACCTCAATCCCCCATGTCGTTAGGGCCCTTGATTATGGCATGATAGGGACTTAGTTCTCATGTTTGTGTTGCATGTATCGTTACATCAAAAATAGCAATTTTGGTTCTTTAGGCTATCATGCATCCAAGTGCACAATTGATGGCCCAAGAACCAAGGGCCTTGCCTCCTTGAGTTTCAAAGCATGATAGGAGGTCATGACCATGCTTACATATGCCCAAGAACCATGCCTTGCACTGCTGTTTTTGCTGCTGCTGTCAAACTGTCCTCTGCAGGAACTTTCTGCCGACCGGCAGTATAATGTGCCGATCGGCACTTTGTTTGTGCCGATAACTACCACAACAGCCGATGGCCAATACAAGCAGCCGATGAGCTCTTCCCCCAGCCGGTGGGGTATTTCAGATCATTTGGGAGGTATTCTGAAACTTTGGGAATTTTTGGAGAGGCAGGGCAGTGAAAACAGAACCAGCAGTGGCACGGTACGGGTTTTCCGGGCAAGGCGGACATCGAGCATGCATCATTCGCACATCCCAAGGCAGGGCTGAGGCCCCATTGCATTTATTTATTTATTTGCTTTGATTTTAATAATTAGAATTGTGTAATAATTTATTTATTCGTTTATCTATTCGGTCTGTATTATTATTTGGTCCCTCCGAGCGAGGGCAAAAATGTAATAAGTGTGTGTGAGTGGGTGCATGTCTTCCAATCCCCACTTCTTTCTATCCCTTTTATTTACACGCTTATGGTAGATTAGGGCATACTTATTTTAGCATACCTTATGCAATGCATGCGTGCATACATGCATTTGTTTACATGCAGGGCTCGGTACATCATACAAACCGCATCGTACTTTCGATTCCAATTGGATACATGCTACGTGAAACATTTCACATGCCATGTTTAGGGTTAGCCGAGCCTACTCTAGATTACATCTCGTGTGTGATGCACTAGCCACTTAACATGAACTAGGTCATGCATGTTTACTAACTAGTTTGTTATTTTGGCACGAGTACGATGTAAGTGTTTTTCGCTTAGCATATCGCATGCGTGTGAATGTTATGCGATGACGAGATGTTTACCATGCGGCTAAATGCTTATGTGAGATAAACTGTTTGAATGCCTGTGGGTGGAGGTTGGATTGTCTGAGTTGGGACAACTCATTGAAATCCGAATTTTAGCCTACTTGCGAGTAGCACAAAACCAACACGTTTTTCAAATAAACGGATCGCAATGTTTATTTCCAAATTAGGCAATCTAGTCTATACTTTTGTGTTGTGCATCACATAGTAATTCTAGGTTAATAACCTAATAAGAACGCATAAAGTTTTCAAAAACGGATATCACGGTTAGTAGAGGCGGTCTTCGACCGGGCGAAAGAGGTGCTCATAGTCGACCTTCCCGATCGTACCTAAGCTCCCGAGCCAAGACCACTTTGGTGATGACGGACACGTGGCCTTCGGCACCGAGTCAGGGTTTCCTAAATTTTTCATTTTAAAATATTTAGGTGGCGACTCTGTAATCTGGCAAAGCAGTCCATGTTTGGCACTACTTTTTCAAAAATCTGTTTTCTCAAACGATTTGCCGGATTTGGACTCTTTGGTTCAGATGAACCCATGACAAAGGAGTCCGAATCAGAAGGCGAGGTCCCCATGGACGTGCTACAATTTCTGGCGACTCTGCTGGGGACTTTAGAGAGCTTGACTCGAACTCGTGATATCCTGTTTTGATTTCATCTATGTGTCTCTTTGCATTGCATGTGCATTGGTGCGCCTAGGACACCATGTTGGCCATCTGCTATTCCTGAGCGGTTTGCCGGAGGCTTGTCTTGTCAAGGCATGACCATAAGGCTGACCGGTTGCGGGCTCTGCCAGTATGGGAACACAAACCCCGGTTTTACCGAGGCACCCTCTTTGACCATTCGACCTAGTACATATTCGAAATCCATAGTGACCATTCCAAACTAGGACAGGTTGCTTACCCGATGCTAAGTTGTTTGAAACCGCTGCGTGCATAGTGAAACCCTAGTTCCTGACAAAATAGGACAGGGAAACCCTACCCCAATATAGGGGTGTTTTGGCTCTCATTTCTCTGCTATGTGCTTTTAGAGTGTGTCTCTGCAGGAACGTCTGATCGGTTTGCAAGTTTAAGTATCAGCCCGAGGGCATCAAGACGATGTTTTGAGAATCGCTTGTCTGTGGATATCGATTCAGCCTAGGGGCAATGGTTCATGATCGCGATCGCTGGTTGAGAAACAAGGTATCCAAGATTCGATCGCTTATTTTAAATACCCGACCGTGTGTTGTGTGTTTATTTACTTTATACCGTTATCTTTGTCGATTTTCGCTTATTTCTATGCTTTATTTATCTTTTTATTAGGTAGTTGAGCACGATTGCTACCAACCCGATAGATATCCCCAAGCACCACGGGTCGAGGTCCGACTCCTTCGATCTGAGGATCTGATAGACGGACAACCAGTGTACTACTTGCTACCCCCGGTTACTAAACGGAAGTCAATAAAGCAGAGAACATCAGTACAACAGTCAATTCAGAGAGCTTTATCTACCCCACCTGTGTTCAGTAGGGATCAGGATTCTGTGCCACCAACAGAGAGGGAATATATACCAGTAATTCAATCAGAGCAGAATAGTATGGCTAGTTTGGAGGAGATGGTGCGCCACCTTCAAGAGAGCATGAAAGCAATGTAACAGGATGCCGTCCGTCAAGCAGATTTCGCCAGGCAACAGCCACGCCAGGAGAGAACAGCAGAGACAATTGCTGCTAGAACAAAGAACCGGAGACATCGCTTCACATCAAGTTCCTCCCCCACCGGGAGCTCCTAATGTCGGGGAGACAGCCAATGCTCAGACTGATACAGAGCTGCCCACAGGACCACCCCCACCTCCGACCCTACCTCAAATTCAACCTCAGCTATCAAAAACACCCACCAACCTACCGGACTCTCCCTTTGAGTTCGAGACTGATCCCACTGCATTAAAATTGAGCAAGCTTGAAAAGTTGTTCAAAAGGTCCCAAGGGGTCAAGACTATCCCCGACATTGAAGATGGTTACACTGACGCAGCTGTGACGCTGCCCGACAGATTCAAAATGCCTCATATTGATCGGTTTGATGGGTCCGGCGACCCCATGGTACATTTGAGACTGTTTTCGGACGTCCTAAGGCCAATGGGCCTCAGCAGGCTTCAGAAGTTGTCTTTATTCGGCCGGACCCTGTCAGGTGTGGCGTCCGCATGGTATGCCAAGCTAGAAGATGACGTCAAGAGAAATTGGGACGAAATGGCTGAGGCCTTCATCGCGCAGTACTCATATAACACACAGATTGAGATCACTACCCGTGATCTCGAGACAACTAGGCAAGAGCCTAAGGAGAGTTTCTCAGAGTTTGTAACCAGATGGAGGGCCAAGGCTTCAATGATGACCTTAAGGCCCACGGACAAAGACCAGATTCGGATGATTGTGCGCAATCTACAGCCGAAGTTGATGCAAAAGATGATAGTAGTCCCCTTTCCTACTTTTTCTGACCTACATGAAATGGGGGTGCAGATTGAAGATGCCTTGAAACAAGGCTGGATTGATAATGATCGGGAGCAACCCCGAAGAACCTTCAACCGCAACGCTAATGCAGGCCCGAGTGGTACATCTGCTACGAGAGCTTCCGAAGTGAGTATGGTCACCACTAATCCCCCACAAAGAAATACGGCAGCCTCGCCCTTTTCCTAAGTCGTCCGAAGCAACCCATAAACAACCAAATACCCACCCAGAACACCGGAACTTTCGCCCACTCTATATGCCCCTATCCAAAGCTCGGGGTGTTGATCAAGAAAGGGCACTGAAGCCCCGGAGCCGCCCTACTGAAAAAACTCCCTCCTACCCATAACCCGCCAAATATTGTGCATTTCACCAACAAAGACGGCCACGACATCGATGCTTCGGTTACGCCATGAGATTCAAGATCTCATTGATAACGGGGTGATTTTGCCTCGAGAAGCCTAATGTCACTAC
Organism: Camellia lanceoleosa; assembly: GCA_025200525.1. Lineage (NCBI taxonomy): Eukaryota > Viridiplantae > Streptophyta > Magnoliopsida > Ericales > Theaceae > Camellia > Camellia lanceoleosa. Next base: position 22,970,325 of record CM045767.1, read on the forward strand.
AAATCCCTCCTCAAGACATAACCAAGCTCCACCACCTAAAAGACTTAATTTCATCCATACTGGGGCCGTGTCTTATGACCCTAGTATCTATATCACACCCACCCACTTGCCTAAACCAGAGGTGTTCCTCCCCGATTGCACTGACTTGTGCATGATGGACATCTCCGTAACCCAACCTAAGCCAGCGGTGGTGACCGCCGAGAACAGGAAAGAGGAGACCCCGAAGAAAGAAAAGGTTGTTGAATCAGAGTCTGCGGAATCTGGGAGTTACAGTGGGAAGACATACAGTCCGAGTGACTACATTTCGTTGATAGGCCAAGATAGGCCCAAGATAGAATTGCCAACAGGGGGAGACTTGTGTATGATCCAAGGGGACAGTCCGGGACAGGGAACAAATGATGTAACAGCTGTGGAGGAGGACCTGGCCAATCTCCAATTTTACAGCGACCAATACCCAGAGGACGCGGCAGTTGCGTGGTTCAATTATGAGGATTCAGCAGAAGCTACCGGGTGGTTGGACGAGCAGCCCGATGTGGTAGGAGAATTTCAGGCAGAGCAGAGCTTAGCAGGAATGAGAATATTAGCGACGGCCGGAAGGTCGAAGCGAAAGCATATTCTTGCGTCGGTGTAAAGAACTTCGCCCAAGTTTGGGACATTTTGAGTACGGAAATGAATGAACAGTCAACCATGTCAGAACAAGCAAGTTTTGAGGATTTCAAGAGGATCAGAAAGGCAAAGGCCCATGTGGGGACTGAAACCGCTGTGTGCACAGAGACAGATAATGCTACGAATACGAGAATGGAAAGTGCCGTGAGTACGAGAACATGCAGGCAAGCGGATGTTTGTCGATTCTTGATGGGATGTGGTGGGAAGATGAGTATCTTTGTCTTGCCTATCTGATTAAGACGGGAAATGATCAACTGACGGTACTGGTACACCGGGAAATCGACCATATGACTAGGAGGCGGTATTTCAAGCCTCCGCACTGGATCAACGAGACGTCCGGAAAGGTAGGGAGGCAGAGAGACAGAAAGAAAAGCAACTCGAGGATGAGGCCGTATTAAGACAGTTGAAAAAGATACAAGCAGACATCTCCATCTGAGGACTGCTTATGGCTTCTCGAGTGCATAGGGAGGCTGTTTTATCAGCCATGGATAAAAAAGCTTTCAATAGAGACAACACGGAAACGCCTAGTAGGGTTAGTCTTTCCGGGAGGAGCTGCCCCGATGTTGACGTTTGCTGATAAGGAATTACACTGAGGGCACAAATCACAACAAGCCACTCTACATCTCCGTGGAGTGTAGGAACAAATGGATACCGGTAGTCCTTGTTGATACAGGGTCCGCCATCAACGTCTGCCCGGCGAGGACAGCTTACGCGATTGGTCTGAAAGTCGCAGACTTTATACCAACAGTCCAGGTCATCAGGGCATATGACAATACAAGTCGAGAGGTGATGGGAACGGTAAAATCTGGACTAAAGTTGGGCTGGGCAGACGAAATAGATTTCCATGTCTGGAGGTGCGCGACCTTCAATTTGCTTTTAGGCCGTCAGATCGGTGAAGGCGATTCATCTACTTTGCACCAAATGGTGAAATACCCCTATGGGAAGGGAGTAGCCATTGTTTTTGGTAATTCATCGATCCATCCGCCACCGGAGGTATCTACCCTTGTTCTAGAAATTGAGCACGGGATGGAAGACGTGTTTATGTCCGGGTTTACCCTAGCGAGCGAGGTGGTACAGTAACATCATGGCGATTAATGAAGGGATATATGTCAAGCGGCAGATACCTCATGAACAAGTTCTAACACATCCCCGGATGGGATTGGGAAAGAGTGGCCGAAGGCGCCGAACACGGCCGAAGTGCCACACAACCCTCACACCTTTGGATTGGGTTATCTGCCCACCAAGGAAGATTGGATAAGGAAAGGGAAGGAAATGGCTGGAAGAGCCAGAGCAAATCAGGCCGGCAAGCCTTTTGAGTTGATACATCGGCCCATCCAGGGTACCCTGAACGGACGCTTCGTCCGGGAGGGGGAAGATTTTCCATTCTGTGGTTTTCCGGAGCCATGGCTGAATAAAGAAAAGAAACGCATGCCGGGATTTGAAATTTTCTTCGACTTGCAGTTATCCGGGGATGATGTTGCCGAAGAGCAGACAGACCCGATGGTTGAGGCTGAATATAGCAAGGAATTGGAGTCTGTGGACGCAGAGTTTGAAATGGGGGTAGCACTGGCCTGTCTACTTTCAGATCCTTTGATCAACCAGGTATGCTTGGGGGACGACTCTTCGGTGTCCATGATCGGAGATGAAACTATTGGAGCCAACCAATGCTATTTTGGATGCATCCATCGCACCTCCCTCATCTGGCAAGACGAGGAGGATTTTTATCAAGCAAAGACCGGGTCGTAGTGGCCTAATCGATTCCACGAAGTCTTGTGAGTCGAATCAGTTCCAGCTCGTCTGAGTCCCAGATTCTGGAGTGATAACCCGGATGCCACCTGCCCTGTGTCGTCTTTTTTCTCTTATGAGCTTGTTGTATCAGAAGAATCGGTCGGGTTGGAAGTATCTAAAGAAAATGAGGGAACTGGTTTTAGTACTTTTCTCGGCCTCTCGTTTATTGCTTAAATCAGACTTTCAAAATTTTGATGAAAACATCGAGGAGGAAATTCCTCCGGTTTTGCAACGACTAAATGAACAAGAGCAGGAGAGGTTTGTTAAACCCTTGATGGATGAAATCACTACCGTGAATGTTGGTACTGAGAAGGACCCGCGGCTGGTCCAGATCGGGTCCACGTTGTCTTCGGAGGAACGCGAGCGCTTAGTCGCGTTATTAAAAGATTTCAAAGATGTTTTCGCGGTCCCACGAAGACATGCCTGAATCGATCCCCGAGATTGTACAAAGACCGGATCCTCTTGACCACGAGGCCCGACCACAAACGTAAACTCGAAGGATCCGCCTGATCGGGCCATTAAAATCAAGGAAGAGGTCACTACAAATTGACGCAGCTTCTCTGGTATCCGAATACCCGACTGGTGGCCAACATTGTTCGTCAAGAAGGATGGCGTAATCCGTATGTGTAGACTTCGTGGATTTGAACAGAGCCAGAAGGATGACTTTCTTGCCGCATATCGACGAGTTGGTAGATTTTACAAAGAGGCATGCTTTGCTCTCGTTCATGGATGGCTTTTCAGGCTATAATCAGATAGTAATGGCACCCGAAGACCGGGAGAAGACTGCTTTTACCACCCCATGGGGTACATATTGCTACAGAGTGATGCCATTTGGGCTAAAGAACGCTGGGGCTACATATCAACGGGCTGCAACCACAATATTACATGACATGATCCATAAAGAGGTTGAGGTGTATGTGGACGACATGATTGTCAAGTTCAAAGAAAGAGAGGGCCACTACACCGCCTTTGCAAAAGTTTTTCCAAAGGATCGAGAATTTAGGTCATTTGAATCCTCAAAATGTACGTTCGGTGTTACAATGGGGAAAAATGTCGATTCCTGACACACAAAAGGCATCGAAGTCGACCCTTCTAAAATCAAGGCCATCTTAGAAATGCCACTACCAATGACTGAAAAGGAGGTGCGAGGCTTTCTGGGTAAAGTGCAATTCATAAGGCGGTTTATCTCAAAACTAACCTTAACTTGTGAACCACTTTTTGGTCTTTTGAAGAAAGGAAAGAAGTTCCATTGGGACGGCCGATGCCAAGTCGCGTTTGAACAGTTAAAGTGTATCTCAGAATCCGCCGTGTTGTCACCAATTGCCGGGAAGCCGTTGATATTGTATCTGTCGCTGATCAAACTACAATGGGTCAGTATGCTCGCAAGCAAGAGTCGGAAGATAAAGTGGAAAGGGCCATCTACTATCTGAGCAAAAAGATGCTGGATTACGAGACCCGCTACACTCCGCTAGATAAGGCTTGTTTGGCCTTGGTATGGGCTACCCGAAAGCTGCGGCACTACCCGTTAGCTCACTGTAATGTTGGTATCACGACTTGATCCCATCAAATATCTTTTCGAGAAACCAGCACTTACAGGTAGGCTAGCTCGTTGGCTGTTGTTGCTCTCCGAATTTGACCTCAAATATGTGACGCGTAAATCAGTAAAAGGAAGAGCGGTGGCAGAATTCCTTGCCGACCACCCGGTTGAAGGGGATGAAGCGGTTGAGTACCTATTCCCAGATGAAGCTATTTTGCACGTCGAAAATGAGACTTGGACGATGTACTTTGACGGAGCGTCAAATCAGTACAGGTACGGAATAGGGGTGTTGCTAATAGCGCTTGACGAGTCCCGTATCCCTTTAGCATTCAAGCTTCAGTTCAAGGTCTCGAACAATGAGGCAGAGTATGAGGCTTGTATTGCCGGTTTAGAAGCTGCCCTAGAACTAGGGGCAAGGCGATTGGGCGTCATCGAGATTCGAACTGGTTGTGTCTCTGCGAAGGAGATTGGAAAGTGAAGGAGGAAAAGATGATAATATACCACCAGACCTTGGATTTGTTAATCCCTCGGTTTGAAAAGCTAAATTTCACTCACCTAGTGAGAGAGAACAACAGGTTTGCAGATTCGCTAGCAACTCTATCTTCTATGATAGACATCCCATCTGAGTCCTGGATCGTCCGGTCATTATTGACCGTAAATTTGCACCCGCCATTTAATCGATCTCTGCCATAGAAGAAGTGCAGGATAACAACCCTTGGTATTACGACATATGGAACTTCTTAGAGAAGGAGACGTACCCACCAGGGGCAAACGCCAAAGACAAGAGGGCAATCAGAAGAATGGCTGTTCAGTTTATCATCTGTGGGGGTAAGTTGTACAAAGGAGGTCATCTGGGAATGCACAAGCTGTGTGTGGAAGCCGAAGAGTTGAGGCGCCTGATGGAGGCCATCCATGGAGGAGAATGTGGGGCACACATGAATGGCGTGATGCTGGCAAGAAAGATCCTCAGACAAGGCTACTACTGGTCTACCATGGAGGAAGATTGTATCGACTTTGTTCGGCGATGCCACAAATGCCAGATTCACGCAAACCGCATGAATGTCCCGCCGTCAAAGCTGTACAACATGACATCGCCGTGGCCGTTTTCAGTTTGGGGGATCGATGTGATCGGAGCTGTAACTCCGAAGGGGTCGAATGGGCATGAGTATATCTTAGTAGCAATAGATTACTTTACAAAGTGGGTCGAGGCCCAATCTTATGCAGTGTTGAAGGCTTCGCATGTCACGAAGTTTATCAGAAACAACATTATCTGCCGCTATGGAGTCCCGAACGAGATCATTTCGGACAATGGTTCTCACTTCAAGAAGGAAGTAATTGATTTGTTGGAGAAATACAATGTGGCTTTCCATAAGTCGTCTACATACCGGCCGCAAACCAACGGAGCAGTTGAGGCCGCCAACAAGAACATCAAACACATTTTGCAGAAGATGGTGGAAACCTATCGGGACTGGCCAGACAAGTTGCCATTCGCTCTGTGGGGCTACCAGACTTCAATTAGAACTTCAACTGGAGCAACTCCTTATTCACTGGTCTATGGGATGGAAGTCGTTCTACCAATTGAGGTTGAGGTTCCGTCATTGCGAGTGCTGGCTGAGTGTCAGATAGCCGAGGCAGATTGGCAGCAGAGTAGATTCGAGGAACTCATGCTTTTTGATGAAAGAAGGCTGAAAGCACTGTACCATGTCCAAGGTTATCAACGCAGAATCGCCCGGGCTTTCAACAAAAAGGTTAAGTCCAGAAATTTGAAGGAGGGAGATTTGGTGCTCAAGGACAACCAATCTCCCATCCACGACCCAAGGGGCAAGTTCGCACTAATTGGACGTCCCTACATCATCAAGTCAATGGTCGTGGAGCTGGGTTCGATGGACCTAGATGGCCTAGAGTTCTCCCAACCGATCAACATGGACAAGTTGAAGAAATATTATCCCTGAGAGGCTCGCTAGGCCGAAAACCCGAAAGGGCGACCTAGGCAAAATTCAGAGCACAGAAAAATTAGAAAATATAAAAACTGAGCTCGCAAGGTTGAAAACCCGCAAAGGGCGGCCTTGGCAAAAGTTAGAGCGCAAAAGGAGAGTGAAAATACTCGAGTGAACCCAAGCCTGAACTACGTAAGGCTTGATTCCCATCTTTGGGATACGTAGGCAGCTTCATCCTGAAGTTCAGCCATAAACTTTTCCCCGATCAGCTTTGTCCATTCGATCATCTTGGTCATCTTTGTCCATCAGCATTCATCGCAATCTCCGGTGCAGTGCTATTCAGACTAGGGGCAACTTTCCGTTGCCATGCAGTGCCGCGGTACTATTCAAACTAGGGGCAATTTTCCAATTGCAAGAATCTGGGGTTGTGCATCTCAGTGACAAATTTCAGGCGTGTCCAGTTCTGATCCATATCGAAAATGGTTTTGAAAAGTTTTGATAAAAGATGACTTTGTTCAAATAAATCTTTTTACAACTAAGACCATTTCGACCAAAACGAGAATTTTTCAGTACCACAACCTTCAATTTCATTGATTTCAAATAGAGTTCTCTTGCTCTTGCATACAATTGAAGTTGCTTTTTATTACATTCATAAAGAAAACTTGAAAGTACTAATAAAGCAATAAACTCAGGGCATGGTCAAGTCAAAGTCCTCGCGCCTCCCAGAGCTAGTAGAGGCCTCTGATGCCAAAGTGGGCCCTTCCTGTGCCTCTTCGTTAAGCCAATCCCAACACTCATCAGACAAAGTGCAACTGAAAGTGGGAGCGGGGGCCAGGAGTTCTCTCGTCCTCCATGCTGTGACATACCGGGCCAGCTGTGTGCCTCGAATCGGGAATGTAGCTGGGTACTCTGTCCCTTCTGGCGGACAAGTTTGATTATGACCGAACTGGCGCAGGATACGGAATGGGAAGTAGAAGACGCAGTGGGTCAAGCCAATCAATTGGATCCCGGGTCGACGGGACATGCTGTAGCTCATCGCTGGCAGATTGAGCCAAGGACAGCGCCATGCAATGCGATCTGCAGACAAACTGCACATCCATTCAAACCACCAACCCTCATCAAGGGCATCAACTAGGCGCTGCCTAAAGAAGTAGCCGCGAGCTGAGTATGCTGGGCAAGAGTCCACAACTTTCAGTTTATCCATCAACCACACCTGGGGAGGGATGAAAAATGAGAGAATAAAGAATAGAGAGATGTACGATGAGAAGAAAAGCGAGAAAAGGGTTTTGTGAGAAAAACTGAGCCTGAGGGCCGAGTGAGGTGAGCAAACATAAATATGAGATTGGGTGGGAAACATTACCTGAAGTAATAGTGGACTCCCTGCTAGTCTGATCGTCTCTCGACGATGAAAGGCGTCTAAGCCCAGCAATGTCTCAGCCAGAATCATGGCAATACAGCTCTGGCCCTCCTTCAAGCCTTGGGCAATTTCAATCAACCGGACACTGGGTCCTCCGGAACCAGAAACGAACACAAAATGAGATAGCATGCATAGACAGAGGGCGTGCCGCCGAAAGCCTTGCCAGTGATGGTCGCCACGATCACCAATCTCAGAAAAATGACAAACCAAACTCGGAACATCTAATGTCCCGTCGCAAATTAGAGAACGAGCATCAGGTATTGAGAGCCCACACATTTGTCCTAAGGCTTGAGCATGGCCAAAGCGAAATTGGGGCAGGATTTCCTCATTGCGCCTAGGGATGGCAATTTGAAACCGACCCGACGGGGATCCCCGATCCCGACCCCGATTTAAGCGGTTTTTCCCTGAAAAATACCCCCGACGGGGAGGTGACGGTATTTGAAAATCAATCCCCGATCTGTCACGGGCCGGGGACGGTGATCTGTGTTTGATCCCCGGCCCGGCCCGATCCCCGGCCCCGGCCCCATCCCCGAAATTCCCCGAAGTAAAATTACTTTTATACCCCTTATAATAATAATAATAATAATAATAATAATAATAATAATAAACCCAACCTAACCTAACCTGTGCATTATTTCCCCGAAGCTTCCCCCGTGTGCTACTTGTGTATTAAAAAACCAAACCAAACCAAACCTCTTTCCTTCGTCTCTTTCTCACTCTCTCAACTCTGTCTCTCCTTCTCTCCATTACTCTCTCTCAGTCGATCTCACTCTCACTCTCACCGATCTCCTCCCTCTCCATTACTCTCTCTCAGTCGATCTCACTCTCAACTCTCACTCTCACCGATCTCCTCCTCACCGCCAGGTTCTCACCGCGACCATCCCACTCTCTCTCACACATACGACGGCGACCACGGACGGCTCATCTCATTTAGCACCCAAGATCATGCGGCAGAACTCATCGACTCATCCTCACATCGCCAGCCTCTCACGTACTTTCGAGATCTTGAGATTTGTTAGATTATTAGATTATTTTTAGATCTGTTAGATCTATTAGATTATTTGTAGATCTGTTAGATTATTTTTAGATCTGTTAGATCTGTTAGATTATTTTTTTTAAAATTTAAATCTGTTGATTATTTTTTTTAATTTAGATCTGTTAGGTTTTTAGATTATTTTTTTTTAATTTAAATCTGTTGATGATGATGATGATCTGATGTTGTTTGTTATTGTTGAATATGAATATGTGGTTGAAATCTTTTTGGGACTGAAATTTGAATCAGATTTGGGACTTTTTTTTTTTTTTTTTTTTTTTTGGTCGGGGAATTTCCTGGGAAACCCGATCCAGATTAGAAGCGGGCCGGTGATAGCTTCCGTCGGGATCGGGTCGGGCGAGAATTTCTACCGTCGGGGATCGGGGACGGGGAGGGCGATCCCCGGCCCCGCCCCGTCTCGTTGTCATTCCTAATTGCGCCCAGATTCCATTAGAACTTGGAAATCTTCAAAAGTAGGACACACCTCTTGCCCGCTAAAGCTAAAGACATGTGTTACCGGGTTCCAGAACCTTGCCGCGGCATGGAGGAATGGAAAATGCAGCGGCGCGAAAGTGAATAGTGCGTTTATCTTAAAGTCGGAATTCATTTTTTCCGAGCCATCCAAGTTGTTAATCCAAGTTGCGAGATTTTGAGCAAGAAATTCCTCCATTTGGAGTAAAACCAGTGCGGAAATGAAGAAGACCACGAGGCTAAGATCTTTTGTAGAGGATAAGGTTGAGTGGAGGACACGTGTCAACATTCTCGCTCCGAAGATCGTGGCCGTAAGTAATAGTGCCGACCGCCATATTTTTGTGCCGACCACCAAGTATTGTGCCGATGGGAATTCTTCAAGGCCGGTGGACCTTCCGGGCCGATGGCTCTCCCTGTGTTTCTAAGCCGATTATCTTTGAATATTGGAATTCCACTTCGAGACTCTCCGGTGATTTGGTTCTCGCCGAGTCGCGCGTATTTGTTTATCGAGTTGTTGTAAATTTGCTTATCGAGTTGTATGTCACTCCCTTTAAGTCTTTGCTATGTCTGTCAAGTTGTGCTAGCACTTGGCTAGTCTGTCGAGTCTTTGATTTGCTTATCGAGTTGTAAGTCGGTTCACTACCTGATTATTACGATGCGATGCTTTGTTTTCAAAACGCAGTTTCAATTTCAATCACATTGTTGTGTGATGCCTTGCGATGCGGCACACAAGTGCAACATCTTTTAAAGCAAATAGTCATTTTATCTCCATCATGTGTTTTTTGTAAAAACCCGCAATTTCAAAAGAATATAAAACCTGCTTGAGGCAGTGCAATGTGCTTAAACAACTAATGAAAAAGAATGTAAAGCAGAAGACAGCGGGGTAACAGAATACCGGATTGGATACCGAAAACCTCCCCTTGCAATCAGAGTACCTTTCATGCCCTTGTCCGGGTTGATTACGAGGTTTGGCACCTTCGTCACTTAAGAACAGTGCGGGGAAGTGCATTTCTGGAATGATTAATGGATCTTTGAGTTGATTTCAAGCCATGACTTTTGTGAGCAATGCTCGGAACATGCGAAGGATGTCCCTTCTCGTATCCTTTTATATCTTGAGAATTTCAAAAGAAATTGTTTCAATTATACTGTGTTGCAATACGTTGCATTTCAACATCATGCTTTACCATGTTCAATTTCAAGTTCCTTCTATTATACACATTGCATTGTATGCGTGCTTTGCTTTACTCACATGTGTTCAAGTTTCTATTATACACATTGCATTGTATGCATGCATTGCTTTACTGATATGTGTTCAATTTTCTCTATACACATTGCATTGTATGCGTGCATTGCTTTACTGATATGTGTTCAATTTCCTTTATACACATTGCATTGTATGCGTGCATTGCTTTACTGATATGTGTTCAAGTTTCTATTATACACATTGCATTGTATGCGTGCTTTGCTTTACTCACATGTGTTCAAGTTTCTATTATACACATTGCATTGTATGCGTGCATTGCTTTACTAATATGTGTTCAATTTTCTCTATACACATTGCATTGTATGCGTGCATTGCTTTACTGATATGTGTTCAATTTCCTTTATACACATTGCATTGTATGCGTGCATTGCTTTACTGATATGTGTTCAATTTTCTCTATACACATTGCATTGTATGCGTGCATTGCTTTACTGATATGTGTTCAAGTTTCTATTATACACATTACATTGTATGCGTGCATTACTTTACTGATATGTGTTCAAGTTCCTTCTATTATACACATTGCATTGTATGCGTGCATTGCTTTACTGATATGTGTTCAAGTTCCCATTATACACATTGCATTGTATGCGTGCTTTGCTTTACTTATATGTGTTCAAGTTTCTATTATACACATTGCATTGTATGCGTGCTTTGCTTTACTGATATGTGTTCAAGTTCCTTTATACACATTGCGTGTCTTGCTTTACTCACATGTGTTCAATTATAACGCTATACACATTGTTTGCATAGATCATGCTTTACTTACATGTGTCTGCATTTTCACAAGATTGTTAGGCACCCTCTCGATTTCACAAGACTTTCGATTACATGATATACATGTCACTAACAATATTATACCTGTTAAGTTTACTTTCTTTTCAGGCACGATATTGTATGTACGGCTCATTTGAGGCCGGCGCGACCGGACGAGCCGCACAGGTATTGTATCCTCCGCGTGAGACGTTTCGAGAATTGCATCATTCTCTTACATCCTTTCTGCATTGTGGTGTAGTTTGGCGTATGCTAGCTTATAACTGTTGCATGTGTGCTTCATTACAGCTTCCTTTGCATGACCATTAGGGGTGAAAGAATAACCCGAAAAACCGATTAAACCGACCGAACCGACCGAACCGAACGGTTTTCGGTCGGTGTTTTAAGTTTTCATGTGGTCGGTTCGGTTCAAAATATTTTTTTCTGTGCATTCGGTTCGGTTTACGGTTTTGAATTTTTTGAACCGAACCGCACCGAACCGAACCGACTTATGTGATTTTAAAAATATTTTTAAAATATTTAGATTGATTTGAATTAAAATATTGGTTTGAATTGATAAAAATATAAATTGAGTATGAGTTGTATTTTGAGTTTGTGAGTTAAATTAAAATATTTAAAAATATTTTTATAAAATAGAGTTTGAATTTATTTTTATAAAATATTTTAAAATTTAAAAAATTAAAATCGTAATATTTTGAAATTAAAATATTTAAAAATATTCAAAAAATTAAAAAATTGTAATATATTTAAATATTAAAATATTTAAAATCTTAACAAAATTAAAATATTTTTAAAATATTTAAATATTTAAAATATTTAAAATATTAAAATATTAATTTGAATTGATAAAAAAAAAAAGCCTAAAAACCGAAAAACCCGAAAAAAAACCGTAATCAGTAATAAACCGAACCGCGCCGGTTTATGTCATTTTTTTGGGCGGTTCGGTCCACAAATATACAAAACCGAAATGATCGGTTCGGTGCAAAAATAGTGAAAAACCGAACCGAACCGAACCGATTTCACCCCTAATGACCATAAGTTATGCCCGGCTTCGTGCATTATCTTGCATTTTGCCCCTGCCTTCGGGCGCATATCTTACTTGTTTTGCATGATTGTCTAAGTCTTCGGCCTTGTCAAAAATGGGTCGTCTCTGGGCTTTGACATTCACTCCCGTCATCCTTATGACTTCCGAGTTCTGTCAAAGAAGGGCAACTGTAGACACCCCATTTTTGACCGTCCTCAAGACTTGGACGTCATCGTTGGAACACTCGGTGATTATCTATGTTTGTGTTCGTTTGGAGTTCCCGGAGTTCTCGGTTGCGCGCGCCCTGCCTCAGGATCTCCAAACTCGACCAGTTGTGTTTGGTTTTGCACCAAACACTTGTGTTTTGCCATGAAAGGGGAGGGAATGCCTTATGAGGCATCCTTACACACCACCATTGGGCTAGAGGCCACCTACCGGTCAAGCTTCTATCGGCACTTTATTGTGCCGACCAAGATCTTTGTGCCGGCCGCCTTTTTTTCAAAATGGTACTCTTTCTTGGCCGAGCACTATACACTTGCTTTATCGGATATTTTCTTGCAACAGAAGTTTTGCTCCCCTCCATACACGTGTATGGAGGGATGAGCCCTTGGCTTGCTTAGTTGCTAAGTTTTCCTTGCCTATAAGAGGAGAGCTCTTCCTCTTGGCTCAAGGTTAGCATTTTGGAAGGCAAAACCAGAGCTTATATCTATATATCTGTGTGATATATCTTCTCTCTCTATATTCTCCCTCTCTCTCCTCTTGTGTGTGTGATTTTAGGCCAAAAAGTGTGATTTCACCTTACTTTTGCACCATTACACACACCTTTACACCTTAGTTCAAGATTGAGAGACTTGGGAGGTTGATTGCTGTGATCTTGGACTGGTTTTGATCATTAGAGGAGGGCTGCTCCACCTGTTCTTCATTGGATCTTCAAGGGTAAACTTTTTGCTTTAGATTCCCCTTTCTTGCAACTAGTTTCTACCCCTTTTGCTTTGTGTTTTTGGACTTGTGTTTAACATAAAAAAATCTTGTTTTTACTTGCTTAAGAACATTCATTAAGGTCACTTTTGCATTTGAGTTAAGCCTTACTCTTTTAGGCCTTGTTTTGGTCCTTTTGTGTCTCTTTTTGGAGCATTGTCTAACTTCAGTATTTTTGGCCTTCTCACCACTGAAAACCAGTGGGTTTTCAGTGGTGAGGGAGGTGTTTTGAAGCCTCACATAGGGGAGGGACACCCCTCTCCCCTTGGCCCTTTGTTGGCCTTTGTTCTTGGCTCATAGCATAGCATGAATGAATGTTTGTATTTGCCTTCATTTCAGAACTTTTTAGGGTGTTTTAAGTCATGAATAACCTCTGTTTTTGGTTGATTCCGTGGCCTCTTGCATGCCTCTCATGTTTGCTTTAAAATGCTCTTTTATGCTCAAAGGTATGCCATGTTTTGAGGCCTTGATTCTTACATGTTTTAGCATGATTCCATGAAGATACTAGCATCTCTTCGCTATGTGAAAGGGCTGTGAGCCACTGTTTTGGCCATGTTTGGTATGTTTAGCATGTTTGTCTTGTACTCTAGGCTTGTAAGCTTTGTATGTTTTGGCTCCTAGCATGCTTAACTTGTCTTGATCCCATGATTTGGCATCATCTAGGGTCATTTTTCAGTCCATAAATCATGCTTGTATACATGCATGTGTAACCTATTTCATGTCATAAGGGTGTACTCTTGTATGTCTAGGATTGAACATTGTGCATGCTTCCATGTTTAATGCATTTTGGGAGATGCCATGAGGGGATTTGGGTGCCATTTTGCATGATAAAAACCTGTTTTGGTTGCCTAACATGTGCCATGTTTGGTCTTGTTAAGTGGTGGTTCAATGCCCCACTTTGTGCCTTAGCCTTATGCCTTATGGCTTGCATGCTTGTGTGGCATCTTGCTCTTGTTTTGAGGCATGTTTTGCCACTGTTTTAGGGGAGTTTGAGGGCTGCCCTCTATGGCTTAAGTCCATTATTGCATGCTCATTACATGGTTGTTGCATGATTGGTCAATGAAGCCTTGAGAGCATGTTAGTTCTATGCTTAATTGGTCCCTCTTTGCATGACTTCTATGCTTTCCATATTCTAACATTTTGCATGCCTAATTTGCTAGCATCTTAGTCCCCATGTTTGTATGTTTGCATGTTTGCATGATTGCATAGTTGCATTTCATTGCTTGGTTTGGGGTGTCAAACCAAGTGTGGGAGTTGAGGGGTGTTTGTACCTTAAGTGACAAAACACACCTCAATCCCCCATGTCGTTAGGGCCCTTGATTATGGCATGATAGGGACTTAGTTCTCATGTTTGTGTTGCATGCATCGTTACATCAAAAATAGCAATTTTGGTTCTTTAGGCTATCATGCATCCAAGTGCACAATTGATGGCCCAAGAACCAAGGGCCTTGCCTCCTTGAGTCTCAAAGCATGATAGGAGGTCATGACCATGCTTACATATGCCCAAGAACCATGCCTTGCACTGCTGTTTTTGCTACTGCTGTCAAACTGTCCTTTGCAGGAACTTTCTGCCGACCGGCAGTATAATGTGCCGATCGGCACTTTGTTTGTGCCGATAACTACCACAACAGCCGATGGCCAATACAAGCAGCCGATGAGCTCTTCCCCACCGTGGGGTATTTCAGATCATTTGGGAGGTATTCAGAAACTTTGGGAATTTTTGGAGAGGCGGGCGGTGAAAAGAACCAAAGAAGGGCACTAAGACGGGTTTTCCGGGCAAGGCGGACATCGAGCATGCATCATTCGCACATCCCAAGGCAGGGCTGAGGCCCCATCGCATTTATTTATTTATTTGCTTTGATTTTAATAATTAGAATTGTGTAATAATTTATTTATTCGTTTATCTATTCGGTCTGTATTATTATTTGGTCCCTCCGAGCGAGGGCAAAAATGTAATAAGTGTGTGTGAGTGGGTGCATGTCTTCCAATCCCCACTTCTTTCTATCCCTTTTATTTACCTGCTTACAGTGGTAGATTAGGGCATACTTATTTTTAGCATACCTTATGCAATGCATGCATGCATACATGCATTTGTTTACGTGCACCGGGCTCGGTACATCATACAAACTGCATCGTACTTTCGATTTCCGAATTGGATACATGCTACGTGAAACATTTCACATGCCATGTTTAGGGTTAGCCGAGCCTACTCTAGATTACATCTCTGTGTGTGATGCACTAGCCACTTAACATGAACTAGGTCATGCATGTTTACTAACTAGTTTGTTATTTTGGCACGGAGTACGATGTAAGTGTTTTTCGCTTTAGCATATCGCATGCGTGTGAATGTTGCCATGACAGTATGTTTACCATGCGGCTAAATGCTTATGTGAGATAAACTGTTTGAATGCCTGTGGGTGGAGGTTGGATTGTCTGAGTTGGGACAACTCATTGAAATCTGAATTTTAGCCTACTTGCGAGTAGCACAAAAACCAACACGTTTTTCGAAATAAAACGGATACGCAATGTTTATTTCCAAATTAGGCAATCTAGTCTATACTTTTGTGTTGTGCGCATCACATAGTAATTCTAGGTTAATAACCGGAATAAGAACGCATAAAGTTTTCAAAAACGGATATCACGGTTAGTAGAGGGTCTTGAATGGCGATAGGGGTGCTCATAGCTGACCTTCCCCGATCGTACCCAAGCTCCCGAGCCAAGACCACTTTGGTGATGACGGACACGTGGCCTTCGGCACCGAGTCAGAGTTTCCTAAATTTCCCATTTTAAAATATTTAGGTGGCGACTCTGTAATCTGGCAAAGCAGTCCATGTTTGGCACTACTTTTTCAAAAATCTGTTTTCTCAAACGATTTGCCGGATTTGGGCTCTTTGGTTCAGATTTAGAACCGCGACACAAAGGGAGTCCGAACTGTAGCGCGAGGTCCCCCCGCGGACGTGCTACAACAGGCCGTAGCCGACTTCATCCTGGAATTCACCAACCCTACCCTAACCACTACCTTCACACTAACTCTAGCCGAGACAGAAGATCCTCATTCTTGGACTCTTAACGTTGACGGGTCGTCCTGCAAAGAAGGTAGTGGGGCTGGCCTCATCCTCACCTCCCCTGAGGGTGGCTATTTCAGATGTGCCCTCCGTTTCTTGTTTGAGACCAGTAACAATGAAGCCGAATATGAGGCATTGATAGCAGGACTTCGCCTTGCCAAGGACATTGGTGTCAGTCACATCCGGGTGTTCAGCAACTCCCAGCTCATCGTCAGCCAGATTACGGGGGAATTTGACGCCAAGGAGGGCACCATGCGGGCTTACGGGGATATGGCACTCCCTCTTGTTCGCCTCTTCAATACCTTCCACATCAAGCACATACCTCGGGCAGAAAACTCCAAAGCAGATGAGATGGCTCAACTAGCCTCTGCCGACCAGTCTGATCTCAGCCATGGTGTCCGCCTCGAATACCTACCCCACCCGGCCATTTCACCCGACCTACAAGTAGTGCAGTTCCTCCAAAACGAACCCATCCCTTGGGCGTCTGACATCCTTCTCTTTTTGACAACAGGAGAACTCCCAGATGATCAACAGCAGGCCGCCAAAGTCAGGGCCTGGTCGTCCAAATACATCCTGGTCAGCGGCGTCTTGTACAAACGTGGTTTTTTACGACCATTTCTGAGATGCCTCAATCTGGCCCAAGCAACCTATGTAATGCAAGAAATCCATGAAGGAATTTGTGGTAATCATTCGGGCGGCCGGTCTTTAGCCCACAAAATACTCCGTACCGGTTATTTCTGGCCGACTCTCAATCAAGATGCAGCCGATTTCGTGCTCAAATGCGACAAGTGTCAACGCTTCGCCAACATTCCCCTTGCACCTTCTACGGAATTGATCACTCTCTGCAGCCCCTACCCGTTCGCCAAATGGGGGATCGATCTGGTTGGTCCACTTCCCACCGGCCGAGGCCAGACCAAGTTCGCAATTGTCGCCATTGATTACTTCACTAAATGGGTAGAAGCAGAACCCCTTCCTACTATCACCGAGCGGAATACAACCAAGTTCATCTGGCAGTCGATTGTTTGCAGATTTGGCGTCCCTCAGGCCATTGTCTTCGACAACGGCAAACAATTCGACAACACCAAGTACAGAAAGTTCTATGCAGACCTCCAGATTCAACCATGTTTCTCTTCCCCGGGTCATCCCCAAGCCAATGGCCAAGTGGAGGTCACCAACCATTCTCTACTACAGATCATCAAGACTAAGCTTGAAGCTGCTAAGAGACTTTGGGCTGAAGAACTACCGACTGTGCTATGGGCTTACCGCACCACCGCTCGGACTCGCATTGGGGAGACCCCTTTTCGCCTAACATATGGCGCTGAGGCGGTTATTCCGGTGGAAGTCGGTCTGCCTACCCCCAGAGTTTTACATCCGGATCCAGCACTCACCGAAGAGCTCCGTCGGGCAGACCTGGACTTAATTGAAGAACTCAGGGAGACCACTGCTGTCAGATTGGTCTCCTACCAACAGAAAATGAGAACACATTACAACCGCAAATTCCGACCAAGGGAGTTCACTGTTGGGGACCTTGTCTTGAGAGAAGCAACCCTTGCCACCAAAAATCCGACTGAGGGCAAATTGGCAGCCAAATGGGAGGGACCTTACATTGTGAAAGCCCAACCACGTCCAGGCACTTACCGACTTCAAGACATGGAAGGTCGAGACCTCCCGCACCCTTGGAACGCCGAACACTTGAAATGTTACTTTCAATAAACTACTGCTTTTGTATTGCTCAGTTATTGTGTTTTCTTTTTGGCAAATTCACATGCTTGAACATTCTTGTTATCTTCTCATCCAATGTAACTTTTTGATCAACTGGGTCACACTTTACCCCGCCGACAATTATATATCTCAGTTATCTCTATGGTGTCTCAATAATGTTTTGATTGCAGCACTCACAAAAAGCCTCAGCCAGACTGAGCATCAGAAGCCTCAGTCAGACTGAGCACAAAAAGCCTCAGCCAGACTGAGCACAAAAAGCCTCAGCCAGACTGAGCATCAGAAGCCTCAACCAGACTGAGCATCAAAAGCCTCAGCCAGACTGAGCATCAGAAGCCTCAGTCAGACTGAGCACCAAAAGCCTCAACTAGACTGAGCAACCAAGAGCCTCGTCCAGACCGAGCACAAAAAGCCTCAGCCAGACTGAGCATCAGAAGCCTCGTCCAGACCGAGCATCCAAAAAGCTTCAGACCAGTCCTCACCGAGACTAAGCATCACAAGTCTCAACCAGACTGAGTGCCACCATTGCTGGTCCAGAGCGAGTTACTTGCAACATCAATTCCAGGTCCAAACTGAGATACTCCCACCATCAATGAAACTTCATAATTATGGCATTAGTAGGACACTCAGTCACAATTTAACACTTAGTCACAATTCCAGGCCAAAGTTTTTACACCACTCTTTACTTAGTCAAATTCCAAAGCTGTTCTCACGTGTTTCATTTACTAATCAGATTATTTCCTCCACCATCTAGCATGACTCCAATAAACCACTCTCATCCATTGAGTTTTTAGACAAGTTCAATTTCAGTCTGCCTTGAGTTTTATACAAGTTCAACTTTACTCTACATTGAGTTTTTAGACAAGTCCAATTTCAGTCGGCCTTGAGTTTTATATAAGTTCAACTTTACTCTACATTGAGTTTTTAGACAAGTTCAATTTCACTCCGCATCAAGGAGTTCACAGTGATTTATACACAAGTAAAAGCAATCGACTGAAAACGCAGCTGACATTTTATTCATTCACAAATGTGTACACAAGTTCATTACATCAATTCAAAAAATAAAATAAAAAAACAAAAAATAAAAAACAAGATCTTCCCCAGTCACTCATCTTCACTGGACGCAAGATCTTCCTCTTCAATGCCCTCATCAAGGGGGGTTTGAGCCACATCGTCTTCGCCAATTGTCACACTACTCAGGTCCAAGTTTGGGAACAGCTCTTCAGCCCTACGTTTGAAGATCTTCCAGCCACTGTCCCAATACTCAGCCATTTCGTGCTTATAAAAGTCTGACTGCTGGAAGCTCTCAATAACTTCTGCTTTGGTTCTGCCCCCAACAGTCGTTCTCAATGGGCCCGCCCCCCCATGTTCTTGCCTAGCCAAGCTACTTGCGATCGCAGCATCAACTGCCATCTGAAATTCAGCAGACCCTTTGAATTGCTCCACTGCTGCAACGCACAGATCGGGATAAGTTGCCCTTTAAGAAGCTGCCTTCGCCAGCTCTTTCTACAGGGCCTCTCTTTCAGACGCAGCTTTGGCTCTCTCCTCCTCCAACTCCTTCTTCAGGCCCTCTTTCTCCGCCGCCGCTTTACCTCTCTCTGCTTCCAACTCCTTCTGAAGCCTCCCCCTCTCTTCGACTGCCTTGGTGCGCTTCCCCTCCAACTCCTTTTGCAGAGCGTCAACCTTAACAACTGCCTCATCCCTCTGTCTCACCAGTTCTTCATTACTGATCATTGCCTCTTCATGGCGTTCGACTGCAACTGCGCAAGCTTTTTGTGCCTCATCCAACTTCTTCTGCTCGCCAGCCAGCTGGAACTCAAGCAACACAACCTGGCGGCGTGTGTTCTCCAGCTCCACCTTAGCCGCTTGCAGATCAGCATGGGCACTCTCCCAACTCGCGCTCTCCTCCTTCAATTTTGCAAGCTGAGCCTTGGCCTCCTTTGCCTTAAGTTTGGCAACCCCCGCTTTCCTCAGGAGGGCCCCTGCTAAGGTAGTCACCTCCATTTGAGCGAAGCACAACGCCCTCAACAGGTCCGCCTCGTTGAATCTGGATACCGAGCGTAGAGCTGCCTTTTCTACAATCTTCACCAGGCGGTCTGCTCCTGCCTTGGCTGGGCCTTCTTCTCCCTCCAGCCGCCTAGCTACCGCACGAGCATGATAAATTGCTGTGTTCAGACTGATTCCCCCTTCCTGGGGTGCAAGACCTCCCTGGGGTCGTTCCTCCCTCCTTGGTTCAGAGGCGCCCCTCACGACCCCTACGCCGATCGCAGCCACCACTGGCACAACTTCCCTGACCTCTGAGGCAATGTCCATCACCTCAAGGGCGATTACCCTTCCTGGGGTCTCCTCTACTTCCCCACCTTCTACCTGCTTGGCCAGACTGGCCTCTTCTGCCCTTCCCTTCCTTCCTCCTCTTCTGGGCAGGCTCTTCTTCACTTCGCCTCACCCTCTTCTTCTTCTTTACCACGCCCAACGCCGCCATCTCCTTCAACGACCTCTCCTTCACAGGGTCTGTTGGGGGCAGTTGCGGCACAAATTCGTTTAAGTCTTTCCCTCCCAAGGGTTTGGGGCGAGGTCGAATCCTCTCCCTTGCAACCGGTTTTGATGGTCGGTTGGCCTGGGACTCTTTGAATTTTTGGGCTTTTGCAAGGATGGCCTGATCCTCCCCATCTTGAGCCCTTCTCCTCGCCTCCAACTTCTCTCCATCCAGGTCCCCCTTATTCGGCTGTGGACCCAACCCAGCCTCAAACAATGCTGACGGCTGAATGAGCTCGTCCCATCTGACCTTTTCTCTCTCCCTCCACTCCTTTACCTTCTTCACCTTCTCCTCTGCTGCTGTCCCCAATTTTGGCTCCATCGACCTAGTGGGCACCTTCCAAATGGTGCGCACTCCAACTCCTCTACTAGCACCCACGTAGAACCACCGTGGTCTCCACCCCTTGATCGATGAGGGCAGCCCCGCCACCAGCCCTTTCCCAGCTGCTGCCTGAAGAGTCACCCAAGTCTCTTGTTGCCCCGAGGCCTTGTAGCACGCGAAGAACTCGTCCACTGTCATGGCCTCCCCGTCATTCGCCTTTGGCCAGGCACTTGCACAGGCCAGCAAGATCTTCCATGCATTGGGCATCAATTGGCCCAGTGCTACCTCCAGACGGTTAAGCACATCCACCACCACTTGCGGCAGTGGCAACCTCAAGCCCCCTTTCAGAGCTTCCTCATAAAGGGAAAACTGCCCTAACCTGGCGTCCGATGGCCTCTCCGTCGATGTTGGCAACAATAACTCTACTTCAGCCGGAATCTGGTATTTTTCCCGGATAGCCTCCAACTCCGCCATAGTAATTGTGGATTTGTCAGCCTTAGTATGCCAATGATCTGGCTCTACCTGGTTTATTATCCTTGGAGCCGCTATCATGGTGGACGCCTGAGATCGTACCACCGATTCCCCCACCGTCACCATTCGCGTCTCCGTCCTATATCGTGCTGCTAATTCCTCTGCGTCGTCCTCACCAAGTGGATCCACCCTCACATTCACAGCCTCTTCTTGGGCCATTTCTATGGTGTGTCTGCGTATTGCTTCTGATGCAGGCGCCAAAAAGTTAAAGAAGTGTTGCAGAGGTGTATCGTAAGCAACGAAAGAACTAATACTTGGGATGTTTTGAGTTTTTGTAAACAAGTAAGTGAATCGAATGATGCCAAAAGTCCACGATTTGCCTGTATTCCAAGGATCTCAATTAATTTTCGCCAATTTGAAAACTTTTCAAATCATTCACCAAAACTGCCTTTTCAACACCCATAATGACCTATCGTTTCATTTCTGCTCCAACGCCCAACTTCCCCCCTAAGATGTTGCCACGTGTTCGACCACGATGCACTGTCTCCTCCTCTTATCCTGTCTTTTCCACTTCAAATCATCACCTGACACGCCGCCTCTCGAGCCCCACCCCCACCCGCTCGGCCTCCCTCGCGGTCAGCACACCTCATAGTCGGCCCTCCCTCCCACTCCCCTCGTGGTCGGCTCCCCTCGCGGTCGGCACACCTTATGGTCGGCCCTTCCACTCGGTTCCCCTCGCGGTCGGTACTCCTCACGATCGTCTCTACCCGCTCGGCTCCCCTCGCGGTCGGCACACCTCATGGTCGGCCCTTCCACTCGGTTCCCCTCGCGGTCGGTACTCCTCACGATCGTCTCTACCCGCTCGGCTCCCCTCGCGGTCGGCACACCTCATGGTCGGCCCTTCTACT
The DNA here is from genome assembly GCA_025200525.1 of Camellia lanceoleosa. Classification (NCBI taxonomy): domain Eukaryota; kingdom Viridiplantae; phylum Streptophyta; class Magnoliopsida; order Ericales; family Theaceae; genus Camellia; species Camellia lanceoleosa. The sequence goes on from CM045767.1 coordinate 22,992,234, forward strand.
CGGTTCCCCTCGCGGTTGGTACTCCTTATGACCGTCTCTACCCGCCCTGCTCCCCTTGCGGTCGGTACTCCTCACGATCGTCTCTACCCACTCGGCTCCCCTCGCGGTGCGGCTTGTCAACCTCTGCGGCTATAAGGGTATTGCACTCTAGATGAAAGATGCGCTGCTTCTGGCGATAGGGTCGGAAGTGGGGTTCAATGCTTAGGCAGTGAGTTATTAAGGAGGGGTCAATGCCCGGCATGTCTGAATAGGTCCAGGCGAATACATCATTGTGCTCGGTCAAGAGGGCAGTAAGGTCGGCCTTTGCTTGGGGGGAGAGTTGACTGCCGATCTTGGTAGTTTTCATTGGGTTGGTTGAGGTTCTCCTCTGACCAGCTCATCTTCGTCTCGGACGTTAAGTCTTTCAATGATCATAGCCTCCTTCAGCTTAATTTCCTTGAGTGAGGCGACATAGCATTCTCTAGCCACGGTTTGTTCTCCCCTCATTGTTCCGACCCCGAGATCGGTGGGAAACTTGATGGCCAGGTGGTAGGTGGAGAAGATCGCTTAGAAAGCGTTGAGGGCAGTGCGACCAAGGATGATGTTGTAGGTAGAGGGGCAGTCAACAACAAGGAAGGTAAGCAACTTCGTGGTTTGCCGTGGATACTCGCCGATGGTGATGGGGAGATCAATGGAGCCGATAGAGGTCACCCGGTCGCTAGTGAAACCAACCAAAGGGGTTTAGAGGGGAGACAGACTTTTCTCCCTGATCTTGAGCTGGTGGAAGCAGTTGAGGAATATGATGTCTGAAGAGCTTCCATTGTCGATGAGAACTCGTCTGACCTTGTAGTTGGAGAGGATGGCAGAAATGACGAGAGGATCATCATAAGGATAACGGATGCTTGTACAGTCGGCGTCCGTGAAGGTGATGGGCTCTATCCACTGCTTGAAATGTTTGGAGGTCGGTCTCTGTGGCGACGCCTTGTTCGAGCCTGCCTTATTTTTTGAGTTCGCATACGAACCAGCGGGATGTAACAACCCTCGTACTGATTACCGATAAACTAGTGAATTACGTCGATTCTTGTTAAACCGATAATTGAATTAAACGGCATCTTGAATGGGTGATTGAAATCGAAACTGAAATTGATTAAGTTTATCTATTGAATTGCATATTGCACCTGTTTGATTATTTAATTATCTGTTTGAATTTATATGTTTAAACTGCTAATTGAAGGCCTTATCGGCGGCCGAATTAGGAACTGTTTAGAGTTTTGGGATCAGTAGAATATTTGTGATTTAATGGTATATTTATCTGAAAATTGATTAGGAATGATTAAAGTAGATTAAAATGAGTTAAATTGCATAGTTTGGCTTATTTACGACTTTGCCATTGAGTGGGCCACTATCCTACACAATTAAGGACTTGAATTACACTTGAACCAACTTATTTCCTTAGCCATTTTCTTGTACCCAACCGACCATAGAGAGAGGGGAATAGAGAGAGTTGATTTCATCTTATATGTTGGCTTGGAACCTTGAGGAATTGCTTGAGAATTGAAGTATACTTGCTAATTTAGCTCATAAACCTTGTAATTGAGATTTAGGTAAGTGAATTCACCATCCTCTTGTTGTCTATCATGGTTATAGGGAAGTTAAGACATGAATTTGCTCATATATGTTGAATTGGAACTCCATTGTTGCATGCATGCTTGAATCGGTGCATTTTGAAGTTGAATCCATGTTGGAATTGTACATGCATGTCCATGTTTAAGTTATGGTCCATGTTTTCATTTTGTTTTCCAACTATTGAGCTCATTAGAGCAAGATTTGAAGCTTGATTTTGGTTTAAAGTTCATGCATTGCATGTTTTGAAATTGTTTTTGAAATGGGTTTGAATTTTGGATTTAATTGACTCACTTTTGGGGCTTGAATTCATAAATTGGCTTTTGAAACTTGTTATACATTGTTTTGGGATGTATTTTCCAGAATTTGGGCCCAAGAGGTCGAGAATTGAGTTGAGAATGCTTGGTTTCAGCTTGGGAGGCAAATCTGGAAATTCCAGATTTGGCTTCTTCGCTCGAGCAAAGAATTCCTCGCTCGAGCGACCAACGTTTCCTCTAAGCCACGCTCGAGCGAAGGATTGATGGCTCGAGCGTAAAAATCGAGCATCCAAGATTTTTTATCGTTTCATCGACCGCCGGCGAAGGATTGTTCGCCGAGCGAAGCCTTTGATTTTGTAACCTCGGCGAAGGAAGGCTCGCTCGGCGAGACCCTGTTTTCAAAGAACTTTTGAAAAATGCCTTCCAACTGTATTTTTGCATCCTCATCCCATCCTAGGCATTCTTAGGCCTAGTTTAAGGCATCTTAATGAGGATTTAGACATAGAACCACACCGAAGGAATTTAGGGATTTAATTATCATCCTTCCGACTGTGAACTTAGTGTGTGTTCTATTTGTTAACTGTTTAGGGTTGGCTCTCGGGGACGCGCTCTAGCTGCTATTAGCCCAATCTCTGTGAGTAACAATTGTGTAAAGATATGTTCAAAATGGTTATCTTTTGAATATTGAACTGATATTGTTTACTGAATGAATGTATGTCCTGTATTCTGAACTGTATTGTGGCATCCTTAGCATTGACTGTTACTGTTACAGAGCTCTGTCGGTTCCCTTGTGGAACCATATCATTCTCGATTGATGGCCATCATTCTTTGTTGGATGCATTAAGACCGGTCCTTTTGGACCTCTTGTTTATAGGCTAATGGGTGTACCACATATGGTGATTGATGAAATCTTGAAAGATCAAATCTTGTTTAATGAACTAATTTCATTACTGTAAGGACATTCATTCATAACCTCTTTACGCTTTACGTTATTCACTGGGCTTTAGCTCACTGTTTATATATATATGTAGGTTCTTAGCAGCTAGACCGGAGCTAGGAGCGTGGGTTGGTCCCCAGTTTTGTCAAGCCAGCCTATGTGCCTCACTGTGAGGTTCCGAGTGCCATGTTATGGCTTGGAGTGTTTTTATTGTCCCCACCTGTCTTCTTACTGTTTTGTACTCTTCAGATAGATCGGCCCATCGCTTGTCTTTGTCATCGAGGATTAGGTCCCGCATCAATGTTTGTATATGATTGTATAGACCGTTTATAGACTGTACTGTTCTGAACTGAATGAATGCATGAAAAATGTTTTTGGCATCTGATTTACATTTCAATGGACACTAGTTACTTCTTGTATTGGCTTCGCCGAACACACTCTGTTTAATCAGATATTCTTGTTTAGCGAGCCTTCGGTAATCTCGATTATCGCCACATGCTAAACCCATAGGGCCGGGTTTGGGTCGTGACAGGATGGTCCCCCGCAAGCAAGTCCACCTGAAATAACTCTAATTTCACCAACGGGTGGGGGTGGATTACCTTGTGGCTGAGGTTGTTGAGGAGGCCGATCATGGCCTTGATTCGGTTGAGCTGGCTGCCGGGGTGGGGTGCGCCGGCGATTGTCTCTGTGGGGCTCGGTTGTTTGCCTTTTCTAAGGGCGGGTGTCCGTGAACCGGCTTAGACGCCCCTGACGTATTAGCGTCTCCACCTGATCCTTGAGGTTGATGCAGTCATCAGTGTTATGGCCATGGTCCTAGTGGAAACGGCAATATTTGGACTGGTCTTTCCGGTTGAAAGGGTTCCGTAGAGGTGGAGGCCATTTGAGGGGGTAATCCCGTTGGATCTGGTGGAGGACTTGTTCCATGGGAGAGTTAAGGGGTGTGTACCGCTCGAACCGACAGGGCGGTCGGGTAGGTGCCGACCGGTCAGCGCGGGGAGGGCGGTCGTTATAGTGGGGTGTTTGGCTATTACACTGGGTGTTTCTGGGGTCAGGGTCTTTTCTCTTTTCTCTGGGAGTCGGGTTTTTAGTTGTTGGATCCTGCCGAGCGGTGAGTGAATCTTCGGCATTTATATATTTCTGGGCTTTGGAGAGTAGGGTTGCCATGGAGGTCGTGGGATTTTTAGAGAGGGAGAAGAGAAAATCGAACGACTGTAGACCGGCCATGAAAGCTGTGAGAATGACCTTGTCATCGTTTTTCACGACTTGCAGGGCTTCGGTGTTGAAGTGGGTGACGTAACTGCGCAACGACTCCCCTTCGGTCTGCCTGATGTTGAGGAGCTGGGTTGCCGGGCGACGCTGGCGCTGGGCTCCAATAAAATGGCTAAGGAAAGAGTCGTTGAGGTGCTGAAAAGTGGACACAGAATCTGCGGGTAACTGGCTGAACCACAGGCGAGCCGACCCCTTCAGTGTCACGGGGAAGGCTCGGCACATGATCTCGTCGGGGAAAGCGTGGAGGATCATGAGGGTGCGATAGGTCTCTAGATGGTCGACTGGATCTGTCGTACCGTCAAAAGAGTCGATGGTGGGCATTTTGAACTTGGCTTGCAAAGGTTTATCCCGGATGGAGGCAACAAATGGTGAGTTTGCGGTGGTAGAAGGCTTATGCTGGAGGTTCTGCATGACCCCCTTGAGTTGGAGTTTCATGGTGCGGAGTTCAGCGTCCCATAGGGGTATGTTGTCACCGCTGAAGGGAAACAGATGTTGGACGCTGCTGGCTTCCCCTTCAGGGGCTGGTGTCCCGAGCGAAGGGTGTGGGAGTGGAGGTGGTGGATTTATATGTAGGTGAGGGGGTTGCAAACCTTCCAAGTTAGGCGGATAGGGTTGCGGGACAGTATGGCTCGGGGCGCGTTCTTGGTTGGGTGGAATATTTGGAGGTGGTGGTGGAGGCATGTGAAGGTTTCTTTGGAGTAAAGCATCTATTAGGGCCTGGTTCTGCTCGGCCATACGATTAATGCTATTGGTAAGCTCGATGAGATACTGAGGTAGGTTATTTGGATTGGGAGGGTCGGTTTGATGATCGGCAGCATTATGGTGAGAAGCCATGGATCTAGTCGTGACCATACACCTTGATGGGTAGGATAGAAAGGTTGTTGGGACAGGGTCTCCGGCGACAATGAGCACAACTGGCGCACGGATAAGAACCGTTTTCCACAGACGGCACCAACTGATAATACAGTTCGTTCTTGGTGGATGGATTGGACCGATCCAAGCTCCTCAAGCCCACGTCTGAGTGGCCAAGCCCACCAGATGACCTGCAAGCAAGTTCAATGGGGAACGGGGTAGTCCCCCAGCGAACCCTCCAACGATCAAGTTATCAAGTTGGGAGAGGAGATAAAATGTAGAGAGAGATTGGAGATAGAAAGCTTAACCTTCTTCTTTTTTTCGATGTTTGCTTATATCCTTTGGTAATCATTTCGCTGTCCCTTCCGACGTGCCCTCCTCACCGAAAGCCTCTGTTGTAGCTTGCCTTGTTCAGGGTAAAGGGGTGCTATTCCGATGAGGAGGTGTTGTCACAATAAATGCTATGATGGCTGCATTAATGGTGATGTGTTGTGACAATAACTTCGCAGATCTTTGTCTGCTGATGTGGCCTGTCCTTCACCTGCCATATGTCCGAGTGTCATTGGCCCTTCATGCCCGATTGGCCTCCAGCTGTCCTGGGCTTTACCAACCAGGTTATACACTGGGCTCCAAGTGATGGGCTTGGGGTTGTTCACTGTGGGTTGTAGCATTTATGGGCCTATCCATGTCAGTAGTCCCCCATTCCCAAGTGCAGCTTCAGTCCAACAAAGGGAATAGTAATGAGGAAGATGTGTCCAACCGTCAGGAGGGGTCGAGTCAGTGGACCGAGCGTGAAATAGTCCGACCGTGAAGGGTGACCGAGCAGGAGTGAATGAGGTGGTGTGTGCGCCGTAGGGAGCCGCAGTGGGTAAAACGATCGTGAGCGCGAGGCAAAGTGGAAGGGCCGACCATGAGGCGTGCCGACCTCGAGGGGAGCCGAGCAGGTAGAGACGGTCGTGAGGAGTATCGATCGCGAGGGGAACCGAGTGGAAGGGCCGACCATGAGGTGTGCCGACTGCAAGGGGAGCCGAGCAAGTAGAGACGGTCGTGAAGAGTACCGACCGCGAGGGGAACCGAGTGGAAGGGCCGACCATGAGGTGTGCCAACCGCGAGGGGAGCCGAGCGGGTAGAGACGGTCGTGAGGAGTACCGACCGCGAGGGGAACCGAGTGGGAGGGCCGACCATGAGGTGTGCTGATCGCGAGGGAGGCCGAGCGGGTAGGGGTGGGGCTCGAGAGGCGGCGTGTCACGTGATGATTTGAAGTGGAAAAAACAGGATAAGGGGAGGAGGCAGTGCATCGTGGTCGAACATGTGGCAACATCTTGGGGGGGAAGTTGGACGTTGGAGCAAAAATGAAACGATAGGTCATTATGGGTGTTGAAAAGGCAGTTTTGGCGGATGATTTGAAAAGTTTTCAAACTGGCGAAAATTAATTGGGATCCTTGGAATACGGGCAAACCGTGGGCTTTTGGCATCATTCGATTCACTTACTTGTTTACAAAAACTCAAAACATCCAAAGTATTAGTTCATTCGTTGCTCACGATACACCTCTGCAACACTTCTTTAACTTTCTGGCGCCTGCATCAGAAGCAATACGCAGACCACCATAGAAATAGCCCAAGAAGAGGCTGTGAATGTGAGGGTGAATCCACTTGGTGAGGACGACGCAGAGGAATTAGCAGGACGATATAGGACGAAGACGCGAATGGTGACGGTGAGGGAATCGGTGGTACAATCTCAGGCGTCCACCATGATAGCGGCTTCAAGGCCAATAAGCCAGGTAGAGCCAGATCATTGGCATACTAAGGCTGACAAATCCACAATTACTGCGGCGGAGTTGGAGGCTATCTGGGAAAAATACCAGATTCCGGCTGAAGTAGAGTTATTGTTACCAACATCGACGGAGAGGCCATCGAACGCCAGGCCAGGGTAGTTTTCCCTTTATGAGGAAGCTCTGAAGGGGGGCTTCAGGTTACCACTGCCGCAAGTGGTGGTAGATGTGCTTAACCGTCTGGAGGTAGCACCGGGCCAATTGATGCCCAATGCATGGAAGATCTTGCTGGCCTGTGCAAGTGCCTGGCCAAAGGTGAACGACAGGGAGGCCATGACAGTGGACGAGTTCTTCGCGTGCTACAAGGCCTCAGGGCAGTAAGAGACTTGGGTGACTCTTCAGGCAGCAGCTAGGAAAGGGCTGGTGGCGGGGCTGCCCTCGTCGATCAAGGAGTGGAGACCACGGTGGTTCTACGTGGGTGCCAGTGGAGGAGTTGGAGTGCGCACCATTTGGAAGGTGCCCACCAGGTCGATGGAGCCAAAATTGGGGGCAGCAGCAGAGGAGAAGGTGAAGAAGGTAAAGGACTGGAAAGAGAGAGAAAAGGTCAGATGGGACGAGCTCGTTCAGCCGTCGGCATTATTTGAGGCTGGGTTGGGTCCACAGCCGAACAGGGGGGACCTGGATTGAGAGGAGTTGGAGGTGAGAAGAAGGGCTCAAGAGGCGGAGGATCAGGCCATCCTTGCAAAAGCCCAAAAATTCAAAGAGTCCCAGGCCGACCAACCGTCAAAACCGGTTGTAAGGGAGAGGATTCGACCTCGCCCCAAACCCTTGGGAGGGAAAGACTTAAACGAATTTGTGCCGCGACCGCCCCCAACAGACCTTGTAAAGGAAAGGTCATTGAAGGAGATGGAGGCATTGGGCGTGGTAAAGAAGAAGAAGAGAGTGAGGCGTTTTCAGTCAATTGCTTTTACTTGTGTATAAATCACTGTGAACTCCTTGATGCAGAGTGAAATTGAACTTGTCTAAAAACTCAATGCAGAATAAAGTTGAAATTATATAAAACTCAAGGCAGACTGAAATTGGACTTGTCTAAAAACTCAATGGATGAGAGTGGTTTATTGGAGTCACGCTAGATGGTGGAGGAAATAATCTGATTAGTAAATGAAACACGTGAGAACAGCTTTGGAATTTGACTAAGTAAAGAGTGGTGTAAAAACTTTGGCCTGGAATTGTGACTAAGTGTCAAATTGTGACTGAGTGTCCTACTAATGCCATAATTATGAAGTTTCATTGATGATGGGAGTATCTCAATTTGGACCTAGAATTAATGTTGCAAGTAACTCGCTCTGGACCAGCAATGGTGGCACTCAGTCTGGTTGAGACTTGTGATGCTTAGTCTGGGTGAGGACTGGTCTGAAGCTTTTTGAACGCTCGATCTGGACGAGGCTTCTGATGCTCAGTCTGGCTGAGGCTTTTTGTGCTCAACCTGGCTGAGGCTTCTGATGCTCAGTCTGGCTGAGGCTTTTTGTGCTCGGTCTGGACGAGGCTCTTGGTTGCTCAGTCTGGCTAAGGCTTTTGGTACTCAGTCTGACTGAGGCTTCTGATACTCAATCTGGCTATGGCTGTTTGTGCTTAGTCTGGCTGAGGCTTTTGATGCTCAGTCTGGCTGAGGCTTTTGGTGCTCAGTCTGACTGAGGCTTCTGATGCTCAATCTGGCTGAGGCTTTTTGTACTCAGTCTGGCTGAAGCTTTTGATGCTCAGTCTGGCTGAGGCTTTTTGTGCTCAGTCTGGCTGAGGCTTTTTGTGAGTGTTGCAATCAAAACATTATAGAGACACCATAGAGATAACTAAGATATATAATTGTTGGCAGGGTAAAGTGTGACCCAATTGATCAAAAAGTTACATTGGATGAGAAGATAACAAGAATGTTCGAGCATGTGAATTTGCCAAAAAGAAAACACAATAACTGAGCAATACAAAAGCAGTAGTTTATTGAAAGTAACATTTCAAGTGTTCGGCGTTCCAAGGGTGCGGGAGGTCTCGACCTTCCATGTCTTGAAGTCGGTAAGTGCCTGGACGTGGTCGGGCTTTCACAATGTAAGGTCCCTCCCATTTGGCTGCCAATTTGCCTTCAGTCGATCCTGCCGCTCGGTCACCCTTCACGGTCGGACCATTTCATGCTCGGTCCACTGACTCGACCCCCCCTGACGGTCGGACACATCTTCCTCATTACTATTCCCTTCGTTGGACTGAAGCTGCACTTGGGAATGGGGGACTACTGACATGGATAGGCCCATAAAGGCTACAGCCCACAGTGAACAACCCCAAGCCCATCACTTAGAGCCTGGTGTATAATCCGGTTGGTAAAGCCCAGGACAGCTGGAGGCCAACCGGGCATGAAGGGCCAATGACACTCGGACATATGGCAGGTGAAGGACAGGCCACATCAGCAGACAAAGATCTGCGAAGTTATTGTCACAACACATCACCATTAATGCAGCCATCATAGCATTTATTGCAATAACACCTCCCCATCGGAACAGCACCCTCTTTACCCTGAACAAGGCAAGCTACAGCAAAGGCTTTCGGCGAGGAGGGCACGTCGGAAGGGACAGCGAAATGATTACCAAAGGATATAAGCAAACATCGAAAATAAGAAGAAGGTTAAGCTTTCTATCTCCAATCTCTCTCTACATTTTATCTCTTCTCCCAACTTGCTAACTTGCTCGTCGGAGGGTTCGCTGGGAAACTACCCCGTTTCCCATTGAACTTGCTTGCAGGTCATCTGGTGGGCTTGGCCACTCGGACGTGGGCTTGAGGAGCTTGGATCGGTCCCGTCCATCCACCAAGAACGAACTGTATTATCAGTTATCGATATCTAATTAACGTGATTTTTTACAAACATATAATATTTGACAATTCCTACATGTTAAACGGTTCAAATTATTAAAACAAAACTCGTAATAAATCTTTACAAACTCAACACTACCCTCCAATCAAATGTGAGAGTAAAGAAAAGCCAGGTCCTTTTGACAATGAAAGTTGACAATGAAAGCTGACAATGAAAGCACCCATTAATTTTAAGAGAAATGATTTTTCTCCCGAAAAATCATTCCCCCAAATCCTCCGAATCTGAAGAAATAGAAGGCAAGAGAGAGAGATGGAGAAAGAGAGAGGAGAGGAGAGAGGGAAACAGAGGGAGAGAAGAGAGAAGAGGGAATGGAGACAGAGGGCCTCAGATTCCGCCGATCGCCTGAATCGTCGCCGATCGTCATGCCTCATCCGCCTCTGCCTCCGCTTGGCCGCCATCGCCTCCGCCTCTGCCTCTCTCTTCTTCTTTCTTCTTCTTCTTCTTCTTCTTCTTCTTCGTTTCTGATTGAAAAAAAAAAAAATTAAAAATGCGAAAACGACGTCGTTTTTCAAATTCGGGCGATTCGGAGGGCTGAGTTTCGAGCTACCAATCACGATTCAAAACCCATTAATTTTAAAACGGTCCTCCTATGTTTAAAATGACTGGTCAACAATACCATGTTATTATTAGGCCCACAAAATATCAAATTATTTATAATTTAATATATTTTAAAATAATTTTATGTTTTTTTTAAACATTAACAACAGCGGCTATTTTTAGTATTTTTATTATTATTATTATGGAGTTTTTAGTTCAACGTTCATAATATTAAGATTTTATAAGATAAATGATATATAACATTTTTATAATTTTTTTTTTCCTAGCTCTTCATAGAGAAATTCAACTTTACAAAAAAATTTCTTTGTGACGAGTTGAAATTTTTTTAATAATATTATTGAGTGAGAAAATTTTAAAAAATAAATAAATTTAAACAAACACTATTTTTAATACTCTACTAAATTAGATATAGGACCTCTTCCGCTTTTAAAGAATTTTAATTAGAAGCATTTTTGCATTGTCTCTCCCACTAGTGTGCACATTCTTTAATGAGAATGGCTTTATCTCCAGTTAGAAATTTTAATTGAATCAGACAGTTGAGATTTTTTATCAGTCAAAGTTAATGAACAAAAGTCTCTTACTAATCAAAATTAATAAAATGATTCAACTAGACCAAGAGCTAGAATATCAGGCCAAGGCATTTCATTAATTTTGACCGGTAAGAGACTTTTGTTTATTAACTGTGACCGATAAGAGACTTTAATTGTCTAGTTGAACTCTCAACTAAAGACCAGCTATTTCCTTCTTTAATTAATAAATACTAGCGGTTGACATATGCAATGCATGCATAATTAAAATAAATAAAAATAAAATAAAATATTTATTATATAATTTGTGTCATTCAAGTGATAAGAGTTTTCATTTATTTGACTCAATGTCTAAGGTCCAAGTCTCATTTCTTCTATCTAATTATTTTATTTATATTATTTTTTTAAAATAAAAGAGTGGACACTTGACAGCATAAGAAGCCAAGGCTTCAAGATACAAGAAAGGGTGTTCACTTTATATATAATATATAATATAATGTATAATATATATATATATATATATACTAGCGGGTGGCACACGCAATACGTGTGCAATTCAGACAAGTAAGCATAAAAATAAATAATAAATAAATTAATATTATAATATGTAAGCTGTCTAAATGGTAAGAGTATTTTTAATGAAGCTCAAGATCTCGGATTCAAATCTTGCACACACTTTTGAATAATATTTTTTTATTTTAGGATAAAAAAATTTGCCACATGATATAAGGAGAAGTCACCATACTCTTGGATATCAAATCAATGTTCACATATATAATAGTAGATAAATATATATATATATATATATATTTGTGGAAGATAGATAGATTGAGATGAGTAATGTGATTGAGTGATTGTTTAATGTGATTAATAATGAGTGATTATTTAATGTGATTAATTATGATAACATGTAATTTAATTAGTATTTTTGGAGTAGTTGTTGCGTAGGTTATGTGTTCAACTTTTGATATCTTTGTGATGTTTATTTTATTTATTTATTTTTGCTATTATGAAGCTATATGTTGTAGTTTATTTGTTTTAAGGTTTGGGTTGGACTTTGTGACTCTTGTGCAATTTGATACGATATTTTTTATATTTATAACTATTTTCTTATCCAAAATAAAAAAAATAAGAAAAGATAGCACTTAATTTTAGTCCAACATTACTTTGACAGATTCATGTTTATAAATTTGAATTTTTCATCCATAACCTAATTGACAGAGATTTACCTAATTGACAGTGTCCATGTTTGTTTTTGGGAGTAAAGGTAGGACTTAGAAAAATTATCAAATATCCTACATAATACTCACATATCTTTGAGCAATGTTTAGAGACCTCACACCATATGTAAATATTCAATAATGTTAGGAAATCTAGAATATTTATTGAAAAAGAGCATTCAATACTAGGGGTGTACACGGTCTAGATTGGTTCGGTTCTGAGAAAATCCAAGAACCGACCCAATCCTAATGATTCTGTGATTTTGAGAACCAGACCAGACCGTTACACTTGTAAAACCGGACCAGAACCAAACCGAAAAAACGGTTCGATTTCGGTTTGGTTTACAGTTCTAAAAATTTCTATTTACAAGAATAAATTGTTAATATTAATAAAATAATTACTCAAACTAATTACATTTAATTCATGATAAAAACTAATAATATTAAGGCATTACTTAATATTACATATCTATACCATCCTAATATCATTAAAATTATAAAAAACCAATTAATAAAAATAAAACTTGATATTATATATATATATATATCTTTTAAAATTCGGTTCGGTTCGGTTTGAACCGCGGTTTTTTCATAAAATCCATTAACCGAACCGTTTTTACGGTTATCATATTTCTTAATCCGAAACCGAACCAATTCTTAATAGAACCGAACCAAACCGTACGATTCGGTCTGGTTCGGTCTGGATTACCGGTTTGAACGGATTTTTAAACAGCCCTATTCAATACTCACATCACATGGGTTTTGTAGGACTCACATCATATGAGACCCACATGCTATATAAATATTCAGTAATTTTAGGAGTCTAGAATATTTATTCAGAAAGAGCATTTCAAAGATGGGTCCCATTATACAAAATTCAATCCACACCATCCATTATCATTCTCTAGGTAAATCTCTTAAAGTAATGTTAGAGACACAAGATTAATTAAAATGTCTACCAAATGTTTCATATGGGCTGGGTTCCACATTGGGGGTGAGTCTCACACAGTATAAATTTTGATCAATCTTTTGAGGTCTCTAGCATTTTATATTTCCTAAACTGCTTTTCTGAGTTGATAGCTTTTCTGGTAAATATTAGAGTAACTCTAACCCTACTCTTTATATTTCACTATGCTAAAGTACAAAAAATGAACACTTTTTACTTTAACTTACCATTTTTTATCTATGTGCTTTAACACTATTATTTATTTTACCTATCTATCTATATAAAACTGTTTAAAGAGAGTTTCAACACTCTCTAAGTCCCCATTTGAGAATTGATTATTTTAGTTGATTTTTTTTGTTCTTTATAGTGATGAAAAATTTTAAGCGAATCATTTGAAATAGTGTAAGGTAAACATATTAAATTTAGACAAATGTGAAAAGATATTAAAAAAATAAAAAATGAAAGAGTAAAACAGAGAGAAAGCAAAAAGGATATTTTGGTCTTATTATAAAAATTATTTACTTAGTTTAGATAGCTTTTAAACTTTTGCTACTTTCTACACAAATGGAGTTAATTATACTCATTAAATGCTTCCTTTATATATCCTAAGGGCATAAGTTAACAAAAGTCTATATATATAATAATTAGGTGTCCAAATCAGATTATGTGCATCTCGATTGATATGTTCCATTCTCATATATTTCATTATTTCATTTAATAGACATTTTTAAAGAAGAAAAATAATATTCATACATAATTTTCATATAAAACTTTAGATAAAAATGATATAACAATGACATTTTTGCATATCCTTGAGTACCCCTAAATCACGCCTAAATCACAAATACATAAATAGATAAGATTTTACAAAATTTATTAGTCGGATCCTCATCTAGTTTATATATATATTGTATCTAATTTTGTGTTTGGTTTCTATATTCCTAAATATATAATGCCAACAACTCCCAAAACAATTATCAAATATTCTAAACAATGGTATATGAGTATTGTGTAGAATATTGGATAATTTTTCCAAGTCCTAGCATTGCTCCCTCAACAAACATGACCAAAAGAATTTTGTACTTTGAGCGATGTTACGAATTCTAAAAAAACTCGTTTAAAGAAGAAAAAAAATTCCCAAAAGATTATCAAAAATTTTACATAATACTTACATTACATGAATTTCATGAGACTCATATCACATGGGATCCACACCTTACGTAAATATTCAATAATATTAGAAATTCAAAATATTTATTAAGAGCATTCAATACTCACATGACATGAGTTTTGTGGAACTCACATCACATGAGACCCACAAACTATATAAATATTCAGTAATCTTAAGAGTCTAGAGTATTTAAAGAGCATTTCAAAGATGGGTCTCATTATAAAAAATTTAATCCACACCATTCATTATCATTCTCTGAGTAAATCTCCTAAAGTAATGTTTAGAGATGGCAATGGGAGTTAATGCGGTGGATATTAATTCTCTATCCCCATTTCCCTATAATTATTTTTCTCCATTCCCATGGGTACTACCCTCCCCATCTCCTAATGGGTTTGGATTTTCCCCAACCCCACCTTCTTTTTTTTTTTTAAGGTTCACAACCAAAAGTAAATATACATTCAATCTTATTTTATTTTATTTGGCTCAACAACAAAATCAAATACACATTAATTAACATTGTCACATTATTCGTGTCAAATTTTATGTATATTTAGAATTTTTTTAATTTATTTAGAAAAATTATGGTAGCGTTTGGTTGTGTTTTGTAAATGTGATTTGAGAGTATGAGTTGTATTTTGAGTTTGTGTGTTGTAAAATTATGATTTGAGTGTAGAAAATTTGTTTGGTAAAGAGTTTTGAAAATAGTTTTGGAAAAGAGGTTTGATTTGAGTAGAGAATTATTGATGTGACATTTGATATGTGATACAAAAATTTACAACTCATAACTAAACATACAACTCAAAATTATTTTAAAACACATAAAAAATTCAGAAAATATTTTTTTCGATTATAAATTAATTAACATATCAATTGTAAAAATAAAAAAAAAATCGTCAAGTTGGTCAACGGCCGACGTCCGCCGAGCGACCTAATGGGGAAAAATTGCGACAACACGCAGCGAGCCTTGAGAAAATACAGAGCTTTCAGCAGAGTTTTGGAAAATTAATTCCAAAACTCTTACCAAACATGGAGCTCAAACACACATATAGAATCATGATTCCAAAGCACAACCAAACACAGCCTATATTCCTACAAAAAAATTTCATCTTCTTTTTTAATATTTTTTTAATTTTATATATCTCCTCCTCTCTATTAATTGATCTTCGATAATCTAAAAGTGGGTTGTTACTATCGTTTCCATCTTCTTCTTTTTCTTTTTATTTGCATTTATAGAATGAATTTTTTTGTTTTAATATCTCCTGCAATTGTTTTATTAGATTTCTCTCTGATTTGATGGTAACCTTAGATTGAATTTATCAATTTTCATCTTAACTAGTACCTTAATTGAAATTTTGTACATTTTTGTCTTCAATTTCCATGTTTTGGTTATGATTAATTGTGCCTTTTTGATCGATAGTCACAATCTTGTTGCCGCTAAATTGTCGCCATCGCAAATCGCCATTGCTGTAGTGAGATGATGAAAGAGTGAGAATTAGAACTCTAATTGTAAATAGAATAGAAACTAGGGACAATGGATAACCTACCAAGTGGGTATCTATGGAGACCCAACCCAAATACATGAGTTTTCTCCTTTTTTCTTGTTCGTCGGGTAAGGTAAGTGATGTTCTTTAAATCTCCACCGGGGGTGGGTATCTACTAATTTCCATATATATATATATATATTATTTTTTAGGTACATCGAAAAATATTTTCTCCATATGTTTTCACTACTCTATTTACAATTAGAGTTCTAATTCTTACTCTCTCGCATCCTCTCATTACAGCAACGACGATTTGCGATGGCGATAATTTAGCGACGACAAGTTAGCGGCGACAAGATTGTGGCTATCACTAAAAAAAGCACAATTAATCATAACCAAAACATGAAAATTGAAGACAAAAATGTACAAAATTTCAATTAAGGTGATCACTAGTTAAGATGAAAATTGAAAAATTCAATCTAAGGTTACCATTAAATCAGAGAGAAATCCAATAAAACAATTGCAGGAGATATTGAAATAAGAAAATTCATTCTATAAATGTAAATAAAAATTTTTAAAAAAAAAAAAAGAGAAGAAGATGGAAACGAGAGCAACAACTCACCTTCAGATTATCGAAGATCAATTAATAGAGAGGATAAGGAGATACATAAAATTTTAAAAAAAATTAAAAAAGAAGATGAATTTTTTTTTGTAGGAATAGAATTTTTCTAAATAAATTTTAAAAATTCTAAATATACATAAAATTTGACAAGAATAATGTGACAATGTTAATTAATGTGTATTTGATTTTGTTGTTAAGCCAAATAAAATAAGATTGAATGTATATTTAACTTTGGTTGTAAATCTAAAAAAAAAAAAAAAAAAAAAAAAAAAAAAAAAAAAAAAAAAAGTGTCTAGTTAGGTTGGGAAAAATCCAAATCCATTAGGAGATGGGGAAGGTAGTACCTATGGGAAATAGGGAATGGGGAAAAATAATTATAGGGGAATAGGGACGAAAATTAATATCCATCCCATTAACCTCCATTGCCATCCCTAATGAAAACATATGGAGATTATTTTCCAATGTACTTAAAAATAAATAAATAAATAAATAAATAAACATATGGGAAAATTAATGGGTGCCCATCTCCGCCCCAATGGAGATTTAAAGAATATCACTTACCCTACTCAACGGACAAGAAAAAATGAAAAAATCCATGTATTTGGGTTGGGTCTCCATGGATACCCACAAGGTAGGTTATCCATTGCCATCCCTAGGGCGATCTCCTCGGCCACCAAAACGGGCTCCATGCAGCTTCCAACAAGTTTCTCTGGTGTGGCGAGGTCTATTGCGGTAGTCACAGTAAAGTTGAACCTTCTCAGAGGAGGGACAAGAACCACGAGGCATACCAGCTTGAGGAGGGGCAGAAACCAAGGCAGAGCGATCACTATTGACAGGAGAAAGCATAGTAGAGCGGCGACTTTCCTCATTTTGCACAAAAGCAAAGGCTTCCTGGAGAGAGAGAAGCACATCCATGCCAAGTACTCGGCTCTGAACAGGATCATACTCTACATTCAGGCCTTCCAAGAACTTGAAGACCCGCTCTTGTGCCACAAATTTCCGGTAACTAACAGAATCGGTGAGACATACAAGCTTGTAATCCTGAAGGTGATCAAGGCGCTTCCATCCATTGCTAATGAAGGTAAAATACTGGAGGATAGTCATCTCACCTTGCACCAATCTCTCAATGGAGCGACATAACTCGAAAGCCTGTGAGAAGTTCCCCTTCCTAGAATAAGTAGTAGCTACGGCCTCCCAAATATCCTGAGCAGAGTCCATAGACAAGTAGCCCTCTCCAATCTCCGAAATCATAAAATGGATCAACCAACCCATAATCAGAAAATTGGTGATCTCTAACTGGTCATAATGAGAGTCGGTGATATGGGGTGCCTGAAGTCTCCCATCCACATATCTCATCTTCCCTTTACTCTTCAGAAAAATAGTCAGACTCTGCGACCAAGTGAGGAAATTCTGACCATTAAATAGAGAGATGAATTTTAAGGCTAGGGTTGAAGATATCAGTCATAGGAGAAGAGATAACCGAACTCATGCCCTGAGATGGCTGAGAGGTAGTAGATTCACTAGTCAAATCTAACATGAAGACTACTCATTAGTCCTCAATCACAAAGCCAATCACAAACTTGAAAGATGAGAGTGGAGGAACCAGTACAAAAAGAACTAAAAAAGCATAAAGAATATAAGAAGCCAGTTTTTTTTTTTTTTTACATCACCAGATTTTTTATTTTTTATTTTTAAAAGAGAATTAAAGGGTGCTTACTATCCAACCAATACAGACGAAGACGAAAGCAGGTGAAGGCAGAACTAGAAGTCAAACCGAGGCTCAGAGGTGCCGACAGGAATCACGCATACTAGAGACTCTGTTGACAAGGGCCACAAAGGCCAAGGGGACTACCGACAAGCCCCTAGCCAATCAGAGGGATTGCCGACAGGCCTTTAGGGACAGAGAAACTGCTGACTAAGCCTAATAGGCTGTCGGGGAGCCCAGGTGAACTACCGAAGGCCTGGGCAAGGCTGAGGTATGGTTTGGGCTAGGTGAGGATCAATGGTGGCTGTCTGAGGATCTACAATGGCTATCGAGTCTCCTGGACTCAAGACAAGACTGCCGATAGAGGTAAGGAGGGATGGGCTAGGGTCGAGGCTCTGATATCGTATAAGTTTAGAGAAGACAAAAAATTAGAGACTGAGTTAAGACTTCATTCCCTTTTATATTGATAATACTGAGTAATTACAGGAGTGCCATAAGGCACAATATAAGGAAACATAATCACGCAATCACGCATTTCCTATTCTAACTTAATTCATATTCTAACATAAGGGACATCCAAATCAAACAAAAGACAGCAAATCTAAACAATCTCAGCAGTGGCACAGGCCATAGCACGGTACTCAGCTTCGGCAGTGGAACGAGCAACAACAATCTATTTCTTGCTCTTCCAAGAAATTCCCAAGAAACATGCAAAAGCCAGAAGTGGACTTGTGATTAGTGACTTCACCAGCCCAATCAGAATCAGTATACGCCACCAAGTCTAAGGAAGAAGTAGAAGATAACATCATGCCCTGAAAGATAATACTGTGAAAATAACAAAGAATTCAAACCAAAGCAGCCCAATGAGTAGAACGAGAAGCAAAAACGAACTGGCTAACCATATGAACAGCATAGGCAAGATCAGGGTGAGTAACCAATGATCTTTTCCAAAGGAGAAGGCCTAATCACTTTCTTTGTCCTCAATGGTGTGCTATTAAGTATGGTTACTTCGACAAACATATCGTACCCATATCGGATACTTACTGACGTATGATACTTCTACATATGTATTGGGTACACAAAACATGTACCAAAATTTTTTTTTCTTAATTTTTGGCGTATCCAAATGAGCCTAATATATACTCAAGCCGTACCATAACTTAGTCGAAACAATATTTTCTTTTACTACAGAAATAAAATTCCTTTCACTAGACTTTTTATTTTTTTTATTTTAGTTTTATGCTTGGCATGATTTTTAAATTAAGCTATGGTTTGTAAATTATTTAATATAATGACATTTAATTTTGGTTTATACCTTTACTTTTGACATTAAATGTTAATTGTAAGTTGGACCTTAACAAATTGAACCATTTAATCAATTTTTGCATTACTCCAAATTAAAAATAAATATTTTTTTATAAACGTATCAAGGCATACCCGTACCCTACTTTTTTTGGATTTTACCGTATCAGACCAGATCGTAGATCGATCGAGACTCATACTGCATTCATGCTTTTATAGATGGTGTGTGATGTGCAAGAGGAACTCGGAATCGACGGACCATTTATTTCTTCATTACTCGGTGGCTCTTGCATTATGGCAGCGTCTTTTTGGCTTATGTGAAGATCAGTGGCTGCTCTGTGAGAATGCACACACATGCTTCTTGTTAGGTTTGAAGGGTTGGCGGCAACAAGATAGCCAAACATTGTGGTCCTATATTGTTTTAGCTATCTTCTAGACTATTTGGCTGGAGAGAAATGCACAAATCGATAATGGAAAGGAATCAGATGCAGAGGCTTTGTAGGATAGGGCGAGATATTTGGCTTCGTTTTGGGCATTTGTGTCCCCTTGTTTTAAAGGAGTTCCATTTTTCTTGATTTCTAGAGATTGGGCTGCTATTTGCCATCCCTAGTGTCAGGAGTTTTCTAGTTATTTGCGCTTTTGGATTTTTGGTTTTATGTTGGTGGGTGTCTATTTTGATCTTTATCTTTGTATGAGGACTTCTTGTAGTCTTTCCTTCTTGCTTTTTAAATAAAATTCTTTGTTGATGCTCAAAGAAAAAATAGCACTTTTTGTGAACTACCATACCAAACTTGATGTATGCACCAAGCAAGGTGGAGGTAAACTGGTTTTTCTAGTGAGATTTTAATGTCTTGTGTAGTCGAAGGGTAGTAAAAAGATATGAAGTTGCAACAAAGACATTGAGGGTTTTAGGGTTATATTTATGGAAGGAGAGTTTTTTTTTTTTTTTTGCAATTTTCCATGGGCTGTGAATGGTAAAGATGCCATTTGGGTTGATTTATGGGGTAATGGTTCCATGGTCAAAAAAGGTAAAGATGAAATTAATTAGTAGTGTAGCTAATTAAAGACAGAAGAGGAGAAGCTAGGCATCAACCCTATATTCATTCTTTAATAGTTCCAAATGCACCACACCAAGGTCTAGACTTCATCATACTTTTTTTACTTTTTTTTTTTTTCCAATCAGCAACTTGCGTCACACAATTCCAAACAAACCTTCAAATTTGCTAGAAAATTCCAAAACTGACAGCATTACATAGCCCTGTATATACTTTCAACCACTCACTCTAATTGGACTACACTTCAATACTTGGAAATCTAACTTTTAAAACCCACCTCAACAAACTGAAAAACCCAATAACATAACCAGTGCCACAATACAATACATGGACCATGGTTCTAGCCTATGTCCAACAAACCTAAAATTATGAAACATCCTTGAATTTTAGAACACAAACACATAAATCCAATCAAGAGCTTACTAATCTAAAACAATCATAACGTAGGATTCAACTAAAAGTGAACTTGACTATGCAAGGTCCACAAGGGTTCCCTCCTTTAAATTGAACCAATTGCTCATGATTTTATTCTCCAAGCTTTTTTCCTTTCCTTTTTTATTCAATTTCTTATGGACATGTGGCCGACCTCAAGGTACGTGGCCGACCAGTGAAGATTGTGACCAAGTATGCCTAATGTGAAGAATTAACTTCCTCACATTAGGCGAATTTTTCAAGGTGTCTTGCACAGTTCTGTGGTTGGAAAGTCGGTTACTTTCAGTACTTCATAGTTGGGTATAGCTTTCAGTTGAGTTGGATGTGTTGGTTTTTGTAGATTTTGTAGATGATTTGATTAGTTAGGTCTTTAGTTTTGTGGGTTCATCTTTTTTATATTCTTTGCATCGTCTTGATGCGTTCTCAATAAAGTTTGTTGATTTATCCAAAAAAAAAAAAAAGAGTTCTAAATGAAAATATACATAATGGCCTCGTTTGGGAAGTGGCTACTTTTTAGGGCTTTTGACTATTTTAGTAGGCTATTTTAGTTTTTGTGTTTGGGAAGATGGGTTGGATTTTTTGTTGGATTGTTATATTGAAAAATGTGTTTGAAATGATGTGGGAAAGGAAATGACAAAATTGCCCTAATGATTAAATAATTGGTATGGTTTTCAAAAAAATTCAAGGGCAAAATTGTCTTTTCGCGTACTTGGCAGTGTACCTGGCAACCCTGCCACACCTCCACACGACCTAACAGTGTACTTGTAGTAGATTGGTTTTGTTTGCACATGCTTTTTTGGCTTTTTTCAATTTGAGGCTATTTTAGCCTCTAAACCCCCTTGCCGAACACCTCCAATATAATGTCTAAAAAGTGCTTTAAGGTTCGGATGTTTCCTATTCTAAGGAAAGGAACTCTACTATTGGATAGTTTGATATACATTGTTGAGCCCATTTCCTAACAACTTAAACTTTTGGGATAATTAATGACTTAACATGGTATCAAAATTCAGGTTAAGAGAGGTCTTGTGTTGACATTTGGTATTCTGTCCCCATTTAACTTGTTCGTCTCTGTTTAGTTGCTTGTTTCTACGTTTGTCGCTCCACGTGCAAGACAGGGTTCCACGTGAGGGAGGGTTTGTATAGCTGCATATTTATTGTTAGGCACATTTCCTAACAGTTTAAGCTTTTGGGATAATTAGTGACTTAACATCTACAAACTACATTAAAAGAAACTAAAGAGTTAACAGCCAAGCGCACAACAAAAACAACAAAAAACGCTACCAACTGCAAGGGAAGGTGATGGATAGGCAGTAGAATGACCAAGAAAGAAGGCTTTCATCATGCTTTTAGTATGCTGAGTTGATAAATAGTTCCATAGTGGATGTCACGAAATTACAAGATGAACCCTTAAGATGCCAAAAGCTATTTCCAAATGGTATATGCATGTTCACGTTCAAAAACAAAGGTATATCATGTTCATGCAAGAGCTTTCTCTTCCCTCGCCCTTTATTTAAAGGGTTCACCTTTCTCATCTTTTATTGGAAAGATGTGTAGTAATAACAAAAACTTAAAAAGCATTAGTAGGTTCTTTCTATAGCAACGATAACAGAACTGAACAACCTATTGGACATAGAATAATGATTTAATTTTTATTATAAGCATCATGTATCCAAGAGACTTGTTAATGAATTTGCACTTCAGCAACATTGTTCCTTCATGCACCAATTAATTCAAGCCAAGCAAATAATCATCTTAATTTCTAATTTAGTAAAACCTGCCTTGGAACTTAAGGTGTGATGTGCAAGACAAAAGAAGCAATTACTTAATAAATTGAATAGTAGGTAAACCAAAATACTCTTATAAAAAGGATAATTCATAAAAAGCTAGACAAGCTTACAAATGCCTCCCGATACTTGAATCAGACAGAACTTTCGCAAGAGTGTGTGCATCATCATGTTGCAAACGGCTAGCAACCATCTGCTTGAAATGGGGATGATCTCTTAAGCTGTACGATGAAAGAAACTATGATACGTTTTTAATCATGTAACCAAAGAAATCTTGAGAATAAGTGAACCAACAGTAGAAGCAAAGTTTAACAAGGGATACACCGCAATTACCTATTCCACAGCGCTCCAGCATACCAAGTATCTAGAAAGAGTTCTATGCCATGATTAATAAGGGAGCACACTCTTGAGTCGTCTTTAGCCTAACGGATCTTTCTCGCTGAAACATCTTTCAATCCAGGGCTACCAGATACTATGACAGCTCCTTCAAACTTGCATCACAGAAGTAAATTTTTCAGAGTACCTTAATAGAGTAGCTAACTCCACACACATACACAAAAATCCTCTAACATCATTAATGTACCTTAGAAGCGCATCTCAAGGCCATGTACAATGCGATTCTTGCTCCCATGGAGTATCCAACAAGGGTAACTTTTCCAGGAGTAATATTTTGAATCAACTTCTGTAATATATCTGCTACTACCTCAATTGATAAACTTCGTTCTTGTGCAGCTTCCCTATTGCCATGATTTTGCATCTTTGATCGCCCATGACCAAGAAGGTCAACTGCAATGCATCTTGCAGATCCTGAGATGGCCTTCATGATGGGTATCCAGTCTTCACCAGTTCCAAGGAACCCATGGAGAAACACAAGTACATTATTCTGCATCATTCAAATTAAGAAAGAGTGATAAAGAATAAACACACCTAACTCAATTTCAGTATGTCTAACCAGTGGTACAGCAAATGGAAAGCCATTTTAACAAGTGAAAAAAAAGGGAAAGAAGTTTTTTAGTTACAGCTGCTAGATATACAAAATGTGGACAGATAACCACGCAACGTAGTTGTAACTCTTCATGTATCAGTACAAAAGATAACATATAGAAATGTGTAACTCACTCCCCCTACATTAATGGAACAACTCTAATTTTTTCCACCAACTATGTACAAGAAACCAAAAGAAAAAAAATGCACCCAAGAAGGAACTATTTGCAGTTAATCATGTGCCAAATTATCTGGAATTACACAGGTATTAAATACCCTGGAGCTGTTTGTGCAAATTCAATGGATCAAAGTCTCTGAAGGATACAAAATATTAACAGCATATGTTAATGTACGGGAAAGAAATAAACCTTCTCGTATAATCCTATTGATCAAGACTGCGCTCCTCCGTACGACGTCGTTCTACTACCTGAAAATACAAACGTGAGCTAGCCGGCGGGTATGTACCGGAAACCTCTCCGATGCCTAAGTCAGCAAACTAGACAAATAGACAAAAGCTCTGTGTATTCGGGAATCAAAGTTGCGTTACCTCTCCATAGGTGATGTTTGTGAGCTTTTATAGGTTCCGCGTGGTACAATCCTAGTAGGACTTTTACTTCTTCCTGCAGAGTCCTCCTAGGATTCAATCTCCTCAAGGATAATGCTTATCCTTCAACACTCCCCTCACTGCTTAAACCAAGTTTGGCGACCGAAATAATACTGCCATACTAGACAGGCAGGTATGGCCGATCCAACTTTTAGTCCGGCTCTTCCTTCCTTTCTTCTATCTCGACTTCGAATGTTAAGACCGAGCTATCCATAGAAGTGTAGAGCCGAACTAACTCAGAACAGTCCTGAAGAAGGTTTCTCATACTTCGATTTAGAGGACAGGACCAGGCTCACCATAATTCAATGCGACCGAGCTAACTTTGAGTGTGCACAACTGGTAGCCGAACTAACCGTAGTGCTCTTCTAGACCGGTGTAACTTCAAGGCTTCTTTTGGACCGGACTAACTCCAAGGTCTTCTTGGACCGAACTAACATATAGGCCTTTTTACTCAGTTCTTCATACTGTAGCCCATAACGGCCCATTACCTAGCTCGGCCCAATTTCCATATAAATTACCCTCTCAATTGCCCCTTAATTCCATTTGCAAAGCATGATAGGGATTACCTACTTATCAGCCGAGCTAAAGTTTTTTAAGCCTCTCCAGCCAAACTAAACCCCTTTAGTCTTTTCAGCCGAGCTAAAACTCTTAAGCCTTTCCAACTGAGCCAATTTTCACACCGGGCTCTGCTTGTTCGGTCAAAACGTCTCTTCAATCACAGCAACTGAACCGTTTCCCATTACAATGACACGTGGCAGCCTCTGATTGGCCAATCTTAGCTGTCGCGCCGTCTTCGTGTTTTGCAATTTTTGAACAGTCCCACGCTTTTCACCTTTCTACCTAAAACAAACCCTTGCTATTTTGAATCACCCTCACTTTACACTATTCACCTCCTCCATCCTACCTCTGTGCCTCTGCTTTTCCAACTCCTAAGCTCGTGTTCTTCATTGTTGCTGCTGCTCCAATCTTCCAGTTCTTTCCTCTTCCTCTGGTAAGTTACTCAAATTCGTCTTGTTTTTGTTGTTTTTGCATTTTGCTTTCTTCCATCCATAGCATATTATTCGTGCTTTTGTAAAAACACATTTTCTGGAAAAACTTAGAAATAGAACCCAGTGAACTCATGAAACCTGTAGAATACTGATTTTGATCCAAAAACATGCCCTAACCGAACTAGGATACTGTTTGTGTGATATGTAGCTCTATCCAGATCGTAACCGAACTAGAACTTGTGAATATATCAGTAGTTTCAATAAGTCAATACCTTTTGATTTACTTTAGCCGAGATAAACGAACCGAACTAAGTCTGAACTTAGTATACTGGAAACCTTAGCCTTCGACCGAGCTAGGTCTTTGGGGCTAAGCCAGCTTCCTTAGTTTTAAACCGAACTAAGAAAGCTGCCCCTAGAGGCTCGACCGAGGTAACAAAACCCGTAGTTCAAACCGAGATAACCAACCCCATACACAAACCGATCTATCGAACCCCTTGCTCAATTCGAGCTATCAAGCGTCTTGTTGAAACCGAGATAGAACCTGTAGCATCCCACATAGCCAAAGTAGGGCTTCTTTTATCTTGCTTTGATTTTGTAGCACGGTCAACGATCTGTGCTTAAAACCTTTGTTTTCCACTTTGCAGACTTAGGTTGCCCAAGCACTCTTCTGCGCGCTCAACCGAGCTACTGAGCACAATTTTCCGACCGAACTAATTTATTTATAACTTATAAAATAAATGGGGAAATATAAATTCTTGGTAGAAACACCTGGCGGTTTAGTCGAATTCCGAAGGGAGTACAACATCCCTGACGATGTACACCTTACCCTGGCTAAGAAAGATGTCACACCATGGGAAAACGAAGGCTTTGTGTCCTTTACCCTTTTGTCAATAATAGAAACCGGACTAAGATTTCCAGTTCAATCATTAATTTGTGAATTCCTTAGGCAAACTAGACTAAGCCCAACCCAGCTTTCCACCAACTCATACCGCATAATAATGGGTATAGCCGAGCTAAACCGCCGAGCTAGACTTAACCTCGGTTTAGCCGAAATATTCCATCAATACTCCATAGGATCAAAAGACGACGGGTGGGTTTATTATTTAAGAACACGCCGCCGCCGAGAAAAGATAATAAAAGACACACCGGATAAAAACTTAAATGACGACGATTTCTTCTGGGTATCTGGCAATTTCGAAGACCACCAAGCCCAGATCCCAAGCCGTAATATAAATTGGAATAAAGGCATCCCTGGTATAATTACTTCGGCTTTGTTGCATGCTTTTCTTTATTTCGGTTTCCTCCTCCTGAACCGAACTAACAGTTGTCTTCTTTTGCAAATTCAGCCCATCTTCTATCTCTTTACAGCTACCCCAACCTGAACACACTCCGCGCCGCACTACGTTTTGAAGAAAGAAGTTGGGCCAAACTTCTTAATTTTGAGCCGACATATCTGATTCTGATGCTAAAAGCAGTCAGACTTTTCGCTGAGGACGCCTTACCAGGACCCAACTTTACCCTAGATCAACCTCATCCCCCTGACCGCTAAACAAGAGATGGCTAAACGAAACCGAGTAAGAGCCCTACTCACCGAAACAAACCGCGCCAAAGTACCACCAGCAAGCCAAACTCAGGAAACGGTTATGGCGCTGCCTTCCCAACAACCCTCATCATCTCGCCCCAGCAAGAGTGTTCGGACTACAGCAACCGAGCCACGCCTTGTTGACGAAGATGAGACTATACTTCCACCAAGCCACCTGCCAAGTCCGCAACCGGAGCCCGCTGCCCGAGCTAGCTCCTCCAAGTGGGCACCAAAGCTGAAATTTCAGAACCGAGATATCCGAGACACCGATTCGGTGGTTGCTGAGAAGGATCACTTGATGGCATTCAACCTTGCCAAGAGTGTTTGCCTTCCAGCAGACATGGAACACCACCAGCACCTGACCGAGCTAAGGGCCATCCGATCAGCCACCAAATCCATGATCCTAGTAAAATGCCCCTCTTGTCTCTCAACTTTTTCAAACTTTCAGTTCGGTTTTGTCATTGATTTCTTTCTATTTGTTTCAGTCTCTTCAAAAGAGCCAAATTGCCCATCAAAAGGTGTTGGAGCTCAGGAAAATGGCTAGGCAGGCCATGGCAGAGGTCGAAGAAAGAACAACCGAATTGAAGGAGTCACAACAAAAAACAACCGAGCTAGAAGTTGAGGTAGCTCGTCTAACCGGACTAGTTACCTCGGCTGAAGCTGACAAACAGAAGGCGTTGGCCGTGATGAAAGACAAGTACCTTCGTGAGCTAGTCAAGCTTGAAGGGAAAAAAGACGCGGAGATCGCCGAACTGAAGAAGAAAGTGAATGATGCCAACACCGAAGGTTTCAAGGAGGCGGAGGCCTTTTACATTCCACAATGTGAGGCCGCCAAGGATTTGTTCTTTAAATGCGGCTGGAGAGGTGCTGTGGAGCAGCTCGGTTATGGGCCCGAAACCGAGGTCTACAACCCTCCTCAGTATTCCATTCCGGCCTCACTGGCGGAGTATGCTGCCGATCTCCAGAAGCAATTTCTTGAGGCATCTGATGACGATGAAGAAAATGAGCAAACTGAAACTCCGGTTGTCAATGAGCAAACAAATGATCAATCAGCTCGGTTGGAGCCAACGGTGGAAGACTTGACAACCGAAACCGTGCTTCCAATAGAGACCGAGCTTCAAACCGAGACTGCTCTAACCTCTGACACTGGTGTTCATGTTGATATTGACGCCGATCTGGAGGATTTTTTCAACTGATTCTGTATTTTCTTTTTTCTTTTTTTCCTTGTAACCGGGCTGCGGCCCCTCCTTTGTATTTGCTCTTTATCAATGAAAGTTAGCTTTTGCGTTCAACACTTATCTCGGTTTTGATCTGTATACTTGTACTTGTAATGAATTTTTCAATGAATTCTTGAATTCTTTTGCTCCAACTGTGATCTCGGTTTGTACTCCTGTTAATGCTTTCAAATTGCAAATTGAAATATTTTCTAGCCGAGATACCGTATTCCGGTCTTTAGCTGGTCATTCTGACTAAGCCCTTAGCCAACCACTCTTTAGCCGATATAATTACTCCGGCTGAAGAGTACAAAGAGTTGGTTTAAATCTAGTCAACGACTCTTCAGCCCATGCCCTTACTTCGGCTGAAGAGTAACAAAAGTTGGTTTAATCCAGCCAACCACTCTTCAGCTGATATACTTGCTTTGGCTGAAGAGTAATAAGAGTTGGTTTAATCCAGCCAACCACTCTTCAGCCTATGCCCTTATTTCGGCTGAAGAGTAACAAAAGTTGGTTTAATCCAGCCAACCACTCTTCAGCTGATATACTTACTTTGGCTGAAGAGTAATAAGAGTTAGTTTAATCCAGCCAACCACTCTTCAGCCTATGCTCTTACTTTGGCTGAAGAGTAAAAAGAGTTGGTTTAATCCAGCCAACCACTCTTCAGCCTATGCCCTTACTTTGGCTGAAGAGTAACAAAAGTTGGTTTAATCCAGCCAACCACTCTTCAGTTGATATACTTACTTCAGCTGAAAAGTAATAAGAGTTGGTTTAATCCAGCCAACCTCTAAGTTGGTTTTTCCAACCAACTTAGAATAACATGCTTGGTTGTTCCGACCAAGCGTCCTGCAGCCTAGATCCTTATCCTGGACTTAGGAGGGGTGTTGGTTTAATCCAGCCAACCTCTAAGTTGGTTTTTCCAGCCAACTTAGAATAACATGCTTGGTTGTTCCGACCAAGCGTCCTGCAGTCTGGATCCTTATCCTGAGTTTAGGAGGGGTGTTGGTTTAATCCAGCCAACCTCTAAGTTGGTTTTTCCAGCCAATTTAGAATAACATGTTTGGTTATTCCAACCAAACGTCCTGCAGCCTGAATCCTTATCTTGGGCTTAGGAAGGTTCATAGTTGGTTATCCCGGCCAACTATGTTTACAATACTCCTAACTCGCTAAAGTTACCTTCTACTGAAAACAATTATGCTGAAAAGAATCGACTTGTTTTATTGAGAAAGTAAAACTTACACATACTTAAAAAAGAAAAAAGCTAAAAATAAAATAACTTGAGATTGGCAGTGTTCCATGGCCTGGGAATTGCCTTGTCGTCCTCATCTTCTAAGCGGTATGCCCCTTTGCCTGCTAATCCGACCACTTTGTAAGGTCCTTCCCAATTAGGTCCTTCCCAATTAGGTCCTAGCTTGCCATCTCTTGGAACCAAGGTGTTTTCCATCACTTTGCGCAATACCCAATCTCCGATCTTGAATTGTCTTGGATGCACTGTTTTGTTATACTTTCTGGACAGTTCTTGTTGGTAGGAGGCGATGTGAACCAATGCTCTATCTCTTCTTTCTTCCGTAAGGTCAAGCTCCAATGCTATGGCTTCGCCGTTTAAGTCTGGATCAAAGTTTTCGCTTCGAATCGTGGGGAGGCCAACTTCTAGTGGTATTACTGCCTCCATGTCGTAAGCTAAGGAGAATGGTGTTTCTCTTGTCGATCGCCGAGGTGTGGTGCGGTAAGCCCATAAAACATGAGGGAGTTCTTCTGCTCACTTGCCTTTTACTTTCTCTAACATTTTCTTCAATCCATTTAAGACGACCTTGTTTGATGCTTCTGCTTGACCATTTGCTTGGGGGTATGCCGGTGTAGAATTGTAGAACTCTATCTTGTACTCTTCATAAAAGCCTCTGAAAATTCTGCAGTCGAACTGAGTGCCGTTGTCTGAGATTAATGCTTTTAGTATGCCAAATCGAGTGATGATGTTTTGCCAGACAAACTTCTTCACATCTTTTTCCTTGATGGAGGCCAAGGCTTCTACTTCCACCCACTTTGTGAAGTAGTCGGTTGCTGCAAGAAAGAACTTTCTGTTGCCTGGTGCTGTTGGAAGTGGCCCTACTATGTCTAAGCCCCACATTGCGAAGGGCCATGAGCTAGTGAGAGGTAGAAGTTCTCTGGCAGGTTGGTGTATTTGGTGTGCAAACTTTTGACACTTTTCGCATTTTTTGACATATTTCTCTGAATCTGCTTGCATGTATGGCCACCAATATCCTTGCAAAATTGCCCTGTATGCTAATGATCTTCCTCCTTGATGGCTTCCGCATACGCCCTCGTATATTTCGAACAAGAATGCTTCCACTTTGCTGGGGTGAACACACTTTAGGTAGGGTCTTGAGAATGATTTCTTGTACAACGCCAATGATGGGGAGAGCCAAACTCGAAGCAACTTTGCTCTTATTCTGTTGGCCTCTTTCTTGTCTTCTAGTAAGGTGCCATCTTTTAGGAACAATATGATGGGATCCATCCAAAAAGGGCCTAGATCGGCGCAACATACCTCTTCTGCTTCTGGGTCTTCAATGCTTGGTCTAGGCTGGTAGTCGATCAGTAGTGGGTGAGGGATGGAGGTATCTGCCATTGAGGCGAAGCCTGCTAGTTCGTCTGCTCTGCCATTTTCCTCCCTGCCGATCTGTTCTATCCTCACCACTTCAAACTTCTTGATCTCTGTTCTGACCAGCTCTTGGTACTTAGCCATTCTGTCATCATTTGTTTCGTAGTCGCCAGATATTTGGTTTACCACTAGTTGTGAGTCGCTGTAAACCATTAGTTCGGTGGCCTTCATGTAGAATGCGGATTTGAGAACTGCAAGAAGCGCTTCATACTCTGCTTCGTTGTTTGATGCTGGGAAGCCAAGGTTGACTGCCTGCTCCACTACTAGGCCGTCTGGGGAGATGAGGACTATGCCAAGTCCTACTCCATGCCGATTGGATGCTACATCCACGAAGAGCTTCCACATCTCCCCGACGAATAACTTCCAGCAAGTGGAGGGATTAAATGATGCCTTGGGGTCTTCCCTGTTGCTGGTGTCTTCATGGTTCATACCTGTTGTCTGCCCCTCGCCATCTGGTTATACCAAGTCTTGATTTGTTGGTGAGTCTTGACTTGGTGTAGTATGGTTGGCTTCTTCCTTTCTTACTGTACTCTGGTTTGCCTTGGGACTTGACTGAGTATCCAGTGCCAGGGGTTGCGTTATTCCAACGTCAACTTCCATCCCTAGTTCGGTTGTTTCAGTCAGGTCGACTGGGCAGATATGATGACTGCCTGGGGTGAACTCTGCGATAAAGTCAGCCAAAGCTTGTGCCTTTATTGCGGTTCTAGGCTGGAATTTGATGTCGAATTGTCCCAACTCTACTGCCCACTTCAGAATTCGCCCGGAAAAGTTCGCCCTTTCAAAGAGAGCTTTCAATGGAAAGGCTGTGAGGACAACTATGGTGTGGGCGTGAAAGTAATGTGACAACTTTCTTAAGGCCATCATCAAGGCTAGGGCCAGTTTTTCTAGTGGCAAGTACCTTGTTTCGGCACCTAGTAATGTCTTGCTAACATAATAGATGGGTAGATGTTGGATTCCTTCTGCACGGACCAATACTGCGCTAATTGCGTGCTGTGAGACTACCAAGTACAAGAAGAGTTTTTCCCCAGGAATTGGGGTTACAAGTAGTGGTGGAGAAGACATGTATTCCTTCAAGCTTTCCAGAGCTCGGTCGCATTCGTCGTCCCACTCAAACTTGGCCTTTAGAGCATGGAAGAATGGTCGTAATCTGTCTGATGACCGACTTATGAACCGATTGAGCGCAGCTGCCATACCGGTGAGATGCTGCACTTCTTTGACTGAGTTAGGCCTTTCCAAATCCTGGATTGCCTTGATCTGAGATGGGTCTGCCTTAATACCCTGGTTGGTCACCAAGAAGCCCAGGAATTTGCCAGATCCTACTCCGAATGCACACTTCGACGCGTTGAGGCGTAACTTGTGCTTTTTCAAGATCTCAAACATCTCACCTAGGTTCTTGAGATGGTCATTCTCATCTTTGCTCTTGACCACCATATCGTCGATGTAAGCCTCCATTATTCTGCCTAACAACGGTTCAAACATCTTAGTGACCATTCTCTGGAATGTTGCCCCTGCATTTTTTAGGCTAAAGGGCATGACCTTGTAGCAGTATAGACCTCTTGGAGTTGTGAAGGATGTCACTTCCTGATATGGTTCATGCATGGCAATTTGATGGTAGCCTCTATATGCGTCGAGAAAGCTAAGTTAGTTGTGCCCCGCCGTTAGGTCTACCAGTTGATCTATCCGTGGTAGAGGAAAGCTGTCTTTTGGACATGCCTTGTTGACTGTTTTGTAGTCGACGCAGACACGCCACTTGCCGTTCTTTTTTGGTACCACCACTGTATTAGAAATCCATCTTGGGTAGTGCACCTCTCTAATTGCTCCTGCCTCCAGTAGGTTTCCTACTTCTTCCGCCACTATCTCGGCGTGGTGGAACGCCGATCTGCGTATGCGCTGAATGATTGGTTTGGCAGATGGGTGGACATTGAGTTGGTGACAGATGAAATTGGGATCAATGCCTGGCATGTCGTATGGTGTCCAGGCAAACACTTCGATGTTAGAGGTCAAAAATTCCAAGACCTTTAACCTCTCAGTGCTAGACAACGACGAACCGGGCAAAAAGAACTTATCCAGGTTCTTTTCATCTATTCTTACCTCTACCAAGTCTTCCACCGCTTTTTGATTAGCTGCTTTGCCGACATCTGCGAACAGTTCATTACTCTCAGGTTCTTCCACCGAATGAACATATCCCTTCGCAGCGCGACTGCCATTTACCGTGACAAAGCATTGCTTGGACATAATCTGATCTCCATAGACCTCTTGAATTACACCGGTGTCATTGGGGAACCGCATTACTTGGTGGTAGGATGACGCCACTAATCGCATGGCATGTAGCCATGTTCTGCCCAAGATGATGTTGTAAGTGGAAGGGACTTTCAATACCTAGAACTCCACTTATTTCGTTACGCTTCCTGCTCTAACTAGAAGGATTATTTTGCCGACTGGCCATTCTGGCATTGAGTTGAATCCAATCAGGGGAGATACGACAGGTGCCAAGTCTTTATCTTGCAACTTCAATTGTTTAAATGTTTCGTAGTACATTATTTCACATGAACTACTGTAGACACCCCATTTTTGACCGTCCTCAAGACTTGGGCGTCACCACTTGAACACTCGGTGATCATCCATGTTTGTGTTTGTTTGGAGTTCCCGGAGTTCTCGGCTACGCGTCTTGCCTCAGGATCTCCGAACTCGACTGTTTTGTGTTTGGTTTTGCACCAAACACTTGTGTTTTGCCTTGGAAGGGCAGGGAATGGCTTGTTGGCCATCCCCACACACCACCGGCCCTTCCCTACCATCACCGGTCGCATATGTGTCTTTAAGCCTGTTTTGTTAAAATATTTGGCCGGTCGGCACTATGTGTTGCCGACCGGCACTTTTTTGTGCCGATGATCTTTTTGGTGGCCAGCGTGCACCCTTTGAACCCCTGAGACATGGTGCATGCCAGCTGTGCCAGCTGGAATGCACCATCACACTCCCCCGTGCACAGGTGTGGCCATTTTGCACCCTTTGCACCCTTGAACCCTCTAAGCTTCTAGAAGCTTGGCCAGCTGTCTTGGCTTCTCCAAGAAGCCAAGACCCCTTTGCACCCCCTTTTGAACCTTTTCCTTTGCTTAGCCACTAAGTTTGGCCTTGCCTTGGCCTATATAAACACCACCCCTCTCCCTTTGAGAGGGGTTCGCCATTTTCAACACAAAACCAGAGCTTCTATATCTATACATCTGTGTTACACTCCCTCTCTCTATATCTCACTCTCTCTCATCCTTGTGTGTGTGTTTTAAGCCTAAATAGTGTGTTTTTACCTCACTTTTGCACTAATACACACACTATTACACCTTATTTCGAGATTGAGTGACTTGGAGGGTTGTTTGTTGAGATTTTGGACTGGTTTTGATCAATAGAAGAGGGCTGCACCACCTGTTCTTCAAGGGTTCTTCAAGGGTGAGCAACTTACTTTAGATTCCCCATTTTTGCAACAAGTTTTTGCCTATCTTGCTTTGTGTTTTGAGCTTTGTGTATAACTAAAAAAAGTCTTAGATTTTCTTGTTTTTGAACTTTCATTAAGGTCATTTTGTGGTTTGAGTGCAAACTCACTCCCTTAAACCTCATTTTGGCCTATTTGGTGTCTCTTCTTTGAAGCCTTGTTTGCTTTGTTGTTTTTGTCTTCTCATCACTGAAAATCAAAGGGTTTTTAGTGTTGAGGAAAGTGTTTTGAAGTCTTGTATAGGGGAGGGACACCCCTCTCCCCTTTGTCCCTTTCTTGCCTTTGTCTTTGGCCAAAAGGGTAGCATGCATGAGTGGTTGCATTTGGCTTCATTTCAGAGTTTTTCTTGGTGTTTTGGAGCATGTTTAACCTCTGTCTAATGTGGGTTTGTTGGCCCTTAACATGCTTTATATACTTGCTTTGTACCCCTCCATTTTGCTTGGAAATGTGCCATGCCGTGAGCCTAGTATATCCTCATGTTTTAGCCTAACATTTTGAAGCACTTGATCATGATTTGTCATGTTTTAGATCTGTTGGCCACTGATTTTTCCATGTTTGGTGTGCTTGATGTGGTTACTTTGTGTTTTGGCTTGTAAGCCTTAAGCATATTGACCTCTAACATGCTTAGCTTGGACCATCCTCATGATTTGGCATCATTTAGGGTCATATTTCAGTCCATAGATCATGTTTGTATGTTTACATATGTGGCTTATTTCATGCTTCTAGGGTGTGCCCTTTTATGCCTAGGAATAGGCCTTATGCAAGCTTGTATGTTTAGAGCATTTCGGGGCTGCTATATCAAGGGGATTTGGGTGTGTTTTTGCATGCTAGAACTCTGTTTTTGTGTGCCTAATATATGCCATGAGTGGTCATGATAATGGTAGTAAGATGCTCTCTTTGGTGCCATAGGTTTGGGCCCATTTGTTTGCATGCTTGCATGAGTGTTGGTCTACTATTTTGGGAATGTTTTGCCACTGTTTTGGGGAGGTTTGAGGTCTGCCTTATTGTGTTTAAGTCCACCATTGCACATTCATTTGATGCTTGTTGCATGCTTGGTCAATATAGTCTTGACATATGACAATCCTATTGCCTTAGGTGTCCATGTTTGCATCACACCTTGTATCTTGCATACCTAGTATTGCACACTTGCCATAATGTGTTGCATTACATTTGGTATGTCTTGCATTTCATCTCACATTGCACTATTTGAGCCATGTTTGCATAACATGCATTGCATTACTTGGTTTGGGGGTGTCAAACCAAGTGTGAGAAATGAGGTGTGTTTGTACTTCAAGTGACAAAACACACCTCAATTCTCATGTCACTAGGGCCCTTGATCTTGACATGATAGGGACTTAGTTCTCATTTTGTATGTTGCATGCATTTTTACATTGAAATGCAATCTTGGTTCCTTAGGTTATCATGCACCAAGATGCATAATTGATGGCCCAAGAACCAAGGGTCATGCTTCCTTGAGTCCCATACATGATAGGGGGCATTGGCCATGCTTACATTTGCTCAAAAACTCCATGTCATGCACTGTCTGTCTGCTGTTGCTGTCAAACTATCCTCTGCAGGAATTTTGTGCCGACCGGCACTATATAGGTGACCGATAACCTCATGGACAGCCGGTGGCTATTTTGGATGGCCGGTGGATATTTCCTCCAGCTGGTGGTGTACAGAAGCATGCAAGGAAGGTATCCTGGGACTTTGGTAATTTTTGGAGAGACAGGCAAGAAAGATGTATAAAGTGGCATGGCGGGTTTTCTAAGTAGTCGGATTCGAGCATGCATCATTCGCGCATCCCGAGGCAGGGCTGAGGCCCCTTTCTTTTTTATAATGAATTTAATTTGATAATTAGAAATCTTGTAATAATTCATTTATTCTGTATTCGGACTGTATTGTTTTCGGACTGTATATTCTTTTGGTCCCTCCGTGTGAGGGCATATTTGTAATAAGTGTGCGTAGGTGTGTGCATGTCTTCCAACCCTACGTCTTTCTTCCCTTTTATTTACCTGCTTACGATGGTAGATTAGGGCACGTTTATTTCAGCATACCTTATGCAATGCATGCGTGCATCCTTGTATTTGTTTAACATGCATCGGGCTCGGTACATCACGCTAACTGCATTATATTTCAATTTCCAAATTGAATACTTGTTACTTGTAGCATTTCACATGCCATGTTTAGGATAGCCGAGCCTGTCTAGATTACATCCTTGTTTGTGTTGCATTAGCCACTTAACATGAAATAGGGTCATGCATATGATTACTAACTAATTTCTGTTTTGGCTGGGAGTACTAGGTGAGCTTTTATGCTTTAGCATATCGCATACGTGTGAATGTTGCCATAAATAGCATGATTACCATGAGGCTAAATGCTTATGTGATATAACTGCTTGAATGCCTGTGGATGGAGGTTGAATTACCTAAAATTGGGACAATGCATTAAAAACTGTGAGTTTTAAGCCCACTAGTTAGTGGCAAAACTGTCTTTTCTAAAAGCCCACTTAAGGGTGGCAAAACCTGCATTTTAGCCTACTTAAGTAGTAGCAAACCTTTTTTTCCAAAACAAACATGCAATGCTTTGTTCCAATTTAAGCGATTTGGTCTATACTTGTTTCTTTGTCGCGTGTAACATAGTAACCTAGGCTAATAACCTAATAAGAACACACAATGTTTTCAAAATGAGATATCACGGTTAGTAGAGGTCTTGGACCCAAGCGAAAGGGTGCTCATAGACCTTCCTTCCCGATCGTACCCAAGCTCCCGAGCCAAGACAACTTTGGTGATGATTTTACACGCTTCTGACCGAAAGTCGTGGTTTCCTAAATTCCCCCATAAAAAACATTTAGGTGGCGACTCTGTATCTGGCAAAGCAGTCCATGTTTGGCACTACTTTTCAAAAAAATCAGTTTTCTCAAACGATTTGCCAGAGTTGGACTCTTTGGTTCAGATTACGAACCGTAACAAACAAAAAGGGGAGTCCGAGCTGTAACCGAGTTCCCTCGCGGACCTGTGACAACTACCCTGGTCTATCAAAATTCGCTTGACGTCAAAATCCTTGACTCGAAGAGTGACGACCAGGGCATCATTGTGAGGGCAATATATTCTTGCCAAGTCTTTATCCGAAATAGACATGACGTTCGTGGCCTCCATCTTTCCCTTCTTGATGGCAGGTTGGGCATTTAGTACCTCTCTTAAATGCTCAGCCTTTTTGATTGATCCTCTGAGCTCGCATATACGCTCAGGTTCAAAGACCCCATGTATCACATTGATCACGCCTTGAGGTGGGGCGTCGATTGGCATCCCATTGGGGTTATTGTCGTCATGGGGGGTCGGTTGTGCCCCTCCTTCAATGTATTTGTTTAAGTGACCTGCTGCCTTCAACTCCTCCAAGTGCTATCTCAATGGCGTGCAGTTCTCAGTGCGATGCCCCTTTTCTTTATGGAAGGTGCACCACGACCTTTCGTCGTAGTCCTTTTGGGCTTCCCCTAGCTTGGCTGGCCATCTAACAAAAGGCTCATCTCTTATTTCACTTAGAATGCGGTAGATCGGTTTCTTGAATACCGTGGTTATGGCAGTGCGGACTCTCAACCATCTTTTATCCTGGTCCTCTCCGTTGTCTCGTCTGCCACGTCTGTTTCTGTTCGGACGATCTACCGTGTTGACCTTTGCTGAGGCCTTCTTTTCTGGTACTGTGGTCGTGCCAGATTTTGCTTTGGCACATGCGCCATCCTCCTCCACCCTGATGTGCTGATGCACTCTTTCCATCAGGGCTTCCATGGTGAGGGGTGGTGTCATGGTGATTGAGTCCTTTAGTCTGCTCTCGATCGAAGGCCTCTTTTGTATGCGTGCAATGGCGAGATTGGTGGGCGCCCCAATCGATTGAAGGTCTCCCAAGAGCGATCGTTATAGGATCTTAGGGTCTCTTTGTCGCCTATGTCGATGGAGAGTAGCCGATCGATCTCTACCGGGTTTTAGTGTTTGTTCGTAACCTTGTTCTGACGCTTCCGCCAATTGCGCCAAGAGGCTATCTCGCTCCGAAGTTTCTCGAACCAAGTCAAGCTTCGTCACCAAGGCTAGATGGGAAGAGGATGCACATCAAGGCCTCGTTGCCAAAGATACGACCATGACCGCAAAAGTGGCTCAAGTGTGAGTAGGGTCTATCTTCCTCATATGTAGTAAATTTGAAGTTCGATGGCGAGGCGTGCGTTCTATTGCCGGAATCGAGCGGTGAGGTTTGCGACCGCCAATGCCTTGTCCGTTGGTTCGTAGGCGGGGCAGATTGGCATTCCAACCTCGACGCCTGCGCATCCGCGAGCCAACCGCTAAGGCGCGTAAACTCTATATCGATCGCGTGCCCTAGCGTCTTCCTTCCATCGTGCCTTTTCTTCTAGCACGGTTCGTAGGTCGGACGATCTGGGCAACTCCGTCTGTCTGGACCTTGTTTGGTGCGTATATGAAGGCCAATAAGTGCTCCCTTCCGTGTATGACCTCTCAGATCTCGTCCTCTCAGACCTGGAGTGACGAGTTCTGGAAGACCTGGATTGAGTATCGCCTGTCCTAAGGCTTTTACTCTCTGCTTTCAAGGGTGTGGTATTCCTACCACGATCTTCCGAGTGGCGAGGGGGCGTCTTGCTTATGCGCCCCTCTCCTGTCACCACTTGTTTTCCCTTCATCTGGCGTTTTAGAGATTCCATGTTCGCCGCCATTCGTCGTATCAACTCGTCATGTTCCTTGACGCGATCTTCCAAGGCTTGAGTGTCAATCCTCCGCCTTTGTCTCTCTGGACTCCGCGAACGAGAGCGACGAGGGCTGTTAGTTCGCCTTCTTCCCCTTGTATCCCTCCTGGGATTCTGTCGTTGTGGCTCCAAATCCGCCATAGGAGGGATGAGAGGTAGACCTTCGCGCCTCGCACCCCCTTCTGGTGTTTATCCGTCGATGACGGACTGTGGTAAATCTTCGTTGTGCGCCATTGATTCTTAAGAGGAAAAGCTTGATCAAGAGGTTTTGTTCTTGTGTGAATTCCAACAGACGGCGCCAATTGTACGGGAAAGAAATAAACCTTCTTGTATAATCCTGTTGATCAAGACTGCGCCCCTCCGTACAACGTCGTTCTACTACCTGAAAATACAAACGTGAGCTAGCCGGCGGGTGTGTGTCAGAAACCTCTCCGATGCCTAAGTCAGCAAACTAGACAAATAGACAAAAGCTCTGTATATTCGAGAATCAAAGTTGCGTTACCTCTCCATAGGTGATGTTTGTGAGCTTTTATAGGTTCCTCATGGTACAATCCTAGTAGGACTTTTACTTCTTCCTGCAGAGTCCTCCTAGGATTCAATCTCCTCAAGGATAATGCTTATCCTTCAACACCCCCCTCACTGCTTAAACCAAGTGAGATGGTTTTATCATAGCCGAACTACCATACGACCGAAATAATACTGCCATATTAGATAGGCAGGTATGGCCGATCCAACTTCTAGTCCGGCTCTTCCTTCCTTTCTTCTATCTCGGCTTCGAATGTTAAGACCGAGCTATCCATAGAAGTGTAGAGCCGAACTAACTCAGAACAGTCCTGAAGAAGGTTTCTCATACTTCGGTTTAGAGGACAGGACCAAGCTAACCGTAATTCAATGCGACCGAGCTAACTTTGAGTGTGCACAACTGGCAGCCAAACTAACCGTAGTACTCTTCTAGACCGGTGTAACTTCAAGGCTTCTTTTGGACCGGACTAACTCCAAGGTCTTCTTGGACCGAACTAACATATAGGCCGTTTTACTCAGTTCTTCATACTGCGGCCCATAACGGCCCATTACCTAGCTCGGCCCAATTTCCATATAAATTACCCTCTCAGTTAACATAAAAATTAAAATTCCTATACTTACTTCATTGCTTGATCCATCTCACGTGCATTGATGAAAAAAGAGAAACCATATGAATTAACTGTTAACTGGTATTTATGACTTCTTCCCCAGTAAAATTTCGAAGGATGACCTTGTTGTTGACTTGAAAGTTCCCCAACAGATGGCCAGCATTGTCAACAGATGCTTCTATGAAGCCACTGCATGGATTACGACGAATATTCAGAGGTTCAGCAGTTATATCTTCTTTAAGCCAGTGGTAAGTTCCAAGACCATGTGCTATAGAAGCAGAAGGTTCCTTATTCATTGCCATACATATATCTGCCTTTTGCAGCTCAAGATAATATGAGAACTGGAGATATGCTGACAAAAATAGGCTACTCTCAAATTTAGCACTAACGACACTCATCTTCCCCTGCTGCTGAGCCCATCTTGCATCCAATGCTGCATTTTCAAAAAACCCCAGCAACACTAGGTTTAATGACCTGACAAGAGTTATAAAACGAATGTGGGACACTCCAGGCGATGTGGGACACTCCAGGTGAATGCGGTTTAATGACTTGAAACCTTATAACTAGCACAGATAGGGCAACTCCAGGTGATGTGGAACACATTCCAACAATAATTAGAGAACATATACCATTTTATCCACAGCTTGTAGAAAACCACACCATTTGCTGCTGATCTGAGGTATGTGAGCTTTAAGCATACAATCAGCAAATTGAGCAATGGTACTCTGAATCCTGTGTGTTACAATGTGTGAAGGATCACGACAACTTGGATGGTTCTCCACTACTATATATGAGCATGGAAAGCAATCCTCTAGCATCCAAGAAATTTGCTTGCTTGTTATCCTACTTCCAATCTGTTGTAATGCAAAAATTCAAAGTTCAGCAACAAGATTCAAAGGGTATGGTTTCAGTTTAAAAGAGACATATAAAGCATACAGACATGCCCAAACCAAATTTTATTGCAAAATGTGTATGCCTTGTTTGTTGTCACTAACATTGAATTATTTGAATGTGACGTTGCAAAAACCTAAAAACATATTACTTTCAACCCCAAACAAAAGAAACAAGACCCGAAAGAAATCAAAACTTTCATGGTTCAATTATCATTTAGCTTGGCCCCTATGTCATCTTTTTTCCTCAACTGAAAGTCTAACCCAAATAGTTACAAGTCAGTAGAAAAATAAAATAAAAAAAATAAAAGAAGAAGAAGAACACCAACATTAGGTGGTATAGAACCATTGAGGCATAACACCAACCTATGTTACATGGACTCATGTGCAGGTACATGTTCAAGTGTTAGACCTTCATAACCTTAAATCTAGTATATTGCAATATGTATCCAAAAGTTGGAGATGAGCATAGGACATGTCATGTACACTATATTTTTTTGCGTTAGACCTTCAAAACCTTAAATCTAGGATATTGTGATATGTATCTAAAAGTTGGATATGAGCATGGGACATGTCATGTACACTTATGTTTTTTGCGTATTGTATAATATTTTTAGAGAATATATTGTAAATTATGTAGAAATATACTTGAAATTAAATATGATTTAGGAAAAATATAAAAAATCTCTCTCATCCCATGTGAGAAGCTAGAAATGATTTATTACTAGCAAATGTGAATTTCTTCATCTTCAAACATTGTAAAAAACAGAGGATTTAAGTGTCTAAATTGAGTTCGGGTGTCGGACACATATCTCACACCCTTACCCTTGCCATGTCTGGTGGACACGGTACTTTGGGGGAAATAGCAGAGTCCATGTAACACAGATACCAACGTTAGTTGGTATAGAAACATTAGTTGCCTTTTATTCACAATAGCTTTTTGATGCACTCGGAAGTGCTTGGAGATTAACTTAAAGGTATAGAAATGACTGCAAAACTGACTTCCAAAAACAAAGTCTCATCTTTCATTTGGTATTCCCAAGGCTTCCCTAGAAAACCTTTTTAATTCTTTCTCAGTTTCAACAAAAATTCTATCATGGCTTGCTATACGTTTCTCATACAGTTCTTTGCAAAATTTTCTCCAGAAGTAACTTTCTAGCTTAAATGGAAAAAATTGCTTTTGCACTATCATCCCTATATATTGGACTATGTTTTATGGTGTCATTTTCTCTTGCATTTCTTGCTTCAGGCGGCACACATTCTGGTAGCAATGAGTTCTAATCACTGGTATACATTTGCCTAAACATTTTTAAGGTCACCCCTTTCTACACATGCTGCCACTTGGGTCTGGCTACAAAGACGTGGAACGCAACACAAGCAGGTCAGCCTTTTCACTTTTGCAACAGTTACGAAGAAAACAAAGAATTTCAACGAATCATTCAACAATTCTTGTTTTACCAAGTTATCGTTTTAATGTTACAAGCACTCTTCCAATAGCATTAAGTATTGCTGGACACCAAGGTATGAATGCGTGTGTAAATTGTTTGTACAAAAGACTCCTTTTGTTTATGGTGTTACATGGTTGCTTCAGAATGGGTGATCAAACTACCCCATAAAATAAAAAAAGAATTTGGAATAGTCTGATAATTTAGCTATGTGCTTCTGCCCTTGGATTTGACATCCCATGCCTAGACACATGACCAAAACCAATAAACGTACTCTAGTCCTTGTGACCAAAACAATTTCGAATGCAATGTAGTCCTTAAATTCAGCATCAAGTACCATTATCACAAAGAAGTAATTATGTTTATCTTTGGTGTCAATAAGTATTTCTTTGGAATACCAGCACATGCACTTTAATGTAATTAGAGAGAAGAAACGAACCTGAACAATCACATCAGCATATGCCCAACCCCTGACCGAATTTGAGTAGAGAATGATCCAGATGATCAATGAATAAAAAGTTTTTCTCAATGTCCAAGTAAGTCAAATACTTTCTCAATCGTAAACCTGACAAAATGTCAGCTACTACTGGCCATGAAAAATGCTTAGCCAGGAGAAGAGCTGCCCATATGTCATCCTCTCTATGAATTGCACCAATCAGTAGAAGCCCTTGCTTTGCCACTTGAATCACTTCTAGAACATCTGCCACTTGACTGTGAGTACCATTGCATGCATAAGAATACTGCACTTGGAAATACATAGCGAATGGTTGGGCACTTGACATCCAAAAGTCTAATCCTTTTAAACAGCTCAACATCCACTGTCGTGGACTGTTATCCAATGGTTCCCTAAAAGGACAGTTGATGTGAACAGGACCATATGGTGAACTGGTTGCCCAGTAAACAGCAGAATCAAGTGTGGTAAGTACCATCCGTGCAAGAATGCTATCAGTGGATGCAGGAAGACCATAGAAGAACCTCACAAACGGACCAAAATGGTTGACCTATAATAAGAAACAGAAAGATGTGATTTTTGGGAACACAAATAAAATATATGGAGTGAAAAGTATTAGATTATAAACTGAATGTTATCTGGAACAAATAAAAATATTAGATCTTAATTGTACTGTTTTATCCCTTTAATAAATTTGTTTTTGTTGCTGATCAACAAAAGGGTTTTTCTCACTCTAAATCTTGTCTCTTATATGTGTGATTGCTTATTACATTATGAATGAATTTTCTTACTCATCGCAAGTTTAATTTTTAAATTGCTTTGAATATTCGTACCATTATCAAATATCAAATGTTCAGAGTTCCTATAATTATTTTATTTTTTAATTTTAATACAACTCACCAAAGACACTTAACCCATTTTACAATCTAATGTTATTTAGAAAGTTCCTCTTGATATGGTAGAGTATAATACTGCTACAGAAAATTAGGGTAACAGGAAGGAAATATTAGCATACCTGATTGATTGCTTGGTTTGCTCCAGCATCATGCAGCCCTGCAGGATGATCTGCAGTGAGTAATAGAAGTGGTACAAAGTCTTGACTCGCCTCCACAACCTATGCAATATCATTTAGTACATATTGCACTGAAGAATCAAAAGCTCAGCAAAATATTTTGCACGCATGGCTATTTAAAAATAAATAATAAAAAATCCTTCGAAGAAGATTGAGATGCAAAGAGAGGGAAGAACAGGTCTTGTTACACACACACACACAAATACAGAGAGAGAGAGAGAGAGAGAGAGAGAGAGAGAGAGAACTAAGTTTAGAGTAAAATTTCATTAGCATGAAACAAGTTTCATAGAGCCTGGCAATAAACAAGGTTTAATGATAAGAAAAAGG
Organism: Camellia lanceoleosa; assembly: GCA_025200525.1. NCBI lineage: Eukaryota > Viridiplantae > Streptophyta > Magnoliopsida > Ericales > Theaceae > Camellia > Camellia lanceoleosa. Next base: position 23,036,206 of record CM045767.1, read on the forward strand.
ATTTTTATTTTTATTTTTCTTGGTTTTCAACCCAACTAAATGACAAACAAATGTAAGGATGGAACACAAAAATTATCTGAAAGTAAAGATAGATTTGAAATGTCAACTTGAAGCTAGTTAATAAATCTGTATGTAAATGGCACTCAATAGAACTCACAGCAGGAAGAAGATTTGAAACTGCAGTGCCTGACGATGTTATGACTACTGCTGGTTTATGAGAACCTCTAGCATAACCAACTGCATGGAATGCTAGTGAGCGCTCATCAAAGCATGAAATACAAGTCGTATGGGGATGAGTAGAAGCAGCAATAGCAAGTGGAGACGATCGCGATCCTGGAGCTACACAGAAATACTAGATGAAGAATAAATCAGAAACATGTATACCAATAGAGATGGAATGGACTATCAAACTTAATCTCACCGTCAAACCAAGTCGAGAGCATTCTTCAATTATAAGAGACGCCCACAGAGTATTGATGTTGGGATAATTTCGAAAAGAGAGGCACATTTTGTTGACATGATCCAGCTGACACTAGAAAAGCAACAAAGCCTGAATAATCTTTGACCAAGTTTCTTCCATTATAACATGTTAAACTATAAACATAACATATTAAATAATAGAATGAACTAGAAACCATACAATAATCCCTAAATCGCTCCAAATCAGAAACAATTAAACACGTTTATGAGTTAGGATCTTTTAAGCAAAGTAATCATCTTCCTGAAGGGAAAAGGAAGAAGGAACCGGGGAAATGAATTCCATTTCAACCATTAAAACAGATGACATGCAAAACAGAAGTTTGGCAAGAAACCCGTTAGGATTTACCAACATGACTAGGCAGAATTACTTTATATAGGCTGACATCATGTTTGGCAATGCTGGATCATGTATCCTTTGAGGAATCTTTAGAACCAATTGGATCTGGAAACACAGTCCTGATATGCAATTCCAGCCTACAAAAACTATAATCTTTGTTGAAAGCATGAGAATAAATATCTTACAAAGCATTCCATGTCATCCTTAACACTACCACTTAGCCTTTCAACTAAGATTCACTAAATCTCATGCACATTGTTTTCATTTGTCCACAACAGATTCAAACCATTCGAAATGATGTTTACAATTCAAAACTTAATGGGACACCAATATTGTCTAAGTAATTCATCTGAACATCACCTTAACTTCACTTACCTTTGTGATCATTCTTCTTGACCATGATCCTAATATTTCAGACCATAAAAGATTTCTCATGTATGATTACTCTTATTATTCTTTTAAAAATAATAATAATAATAATAAATCCCTTCAGTTAGGGGCAAAAGAAAGCCAAACAGAACAGGATACAAGCCAGGTGAGGTTTTTGTTTGGGCCAAGCAAGAGATTACCATGTTCAGCTAGCCTCATTCAAACATCACAAGTGTTTGATTTTGCTGAGATCAAACTTGTCAAAAAGCCTAGGAAAGCCAACTGCTATGCCAAATTGGATGTTACTGTACATATTTAAATGTTTAAATGAAGCTATTGCGAACAAAGACTCTTTTATTAGAGTTGGTGTCAAGACTTTAAATTTTGGAAATAAAATAAAATAACAGATAAAACTTCTTTGTGCCAACTATATTAGGCTAGCTACACAAAATGTGTGCTGCCTTTCAACTCTGTCTAAATTCTATAGTCATCAATTCATGGTGTGGGTGCGGGTGCCGGAGCGAGAGCATGAGAGCGTTTAAGAATAACCCATCAAAAACAATGCTCCAATGACATGAAGTATAGAAATAAATGGTAATCAAGGGATTCAAAACAGGGTAAATTAAGGTATGCAGAGAGGTGATTAATGAAATTGCTTATTGGACCATCAATTGGAGTGAAAACTATTCAAGTAGTGTTCAAATTTGAACATAGGCACAACCTTCTCAAACTTAAAAGAGGGGAGGGGGAAGGGGGAAGTGTCAACAGCAGAGCATTTGTAGAGGCTACTATGATAATATTATACTTCAATCTCACGTGAAATGCTTCAGACAAGGATAACCAAGCATGCCTACAGTCTTAAAAGTTCTTTTTTGAATACATCGTAAGAAAGATTAAGAACTTCTCATAGAAAGGTGCAGTTGTCTTCCACAACATATGAATCAAATTCAGTACTTCTATGATTAAATTGTCATCTCACAAATTCATTCGCAGATTCATTTCTCATGCATGTAATTCACATATAGAAGCAAAAGCTTGGGTGATGATGAAAACAGTTGTTGATTTAGAATAAAATAGAATGTAAAAGTTCCATATAACATTTAGAAATCCCCATGCCAACCATTATGATTTATGCCTTCTAACAGAAAGAGAAATGGAGCAACAAGAAAAGAAATAAGTATTCAGTGTCGAGATGTTTAGAATTATTGGAAGATACATACAACAATTCAGGCCAAACACAAAGCACAATAGATTGAAAAGGACACTCTAGCAGCAACGGACGGTAAAAGATTATGTCTATCTACTCTGTAAACCATAAGCATGTTATCTAAGTGAAGGAACAAAGTCTGCAGTGAACAAGGCCAGAAAGAAATAAGCCATCATCTTACAAACTTGACAAAATCAAACAACCAAATAATATTTGTAAAGACACAACCACCAGTACAGGAAATAAACATGCACAAAGTCAGCCAAATTTTTTTTTTTTTTTTATCGGCGAAAATTAGTTATTAGTCATTAGTTGTTAGATTAGCACCTATGGGAGTTAGCCTCCCCACCCTAGCAAAGCGCCAAGTGCTTGCCACCTAATTCAACTCCCCCTTAGGGAGAGTTGAACCCATGACCTCCCCCTTGGGACTAAGTCCTTAGGAGAGTCATGGTGGCCAACTAGGATAGGCCTAGTTGGTTACAAAGTAAGCCACTTTGACACATTAATTTCTAAGATCGAAAGAAACAAAATTTTTAAAAAATACCATAGAAATAAATTAGCATTTATGGGGGAAATAAACACAAATGAAGGACAAATCAGAGATGTGAAAGTATGTCCAACTCTTTGGTAGTAAATTGTGTGATTTAGCAAACATTCCCAATCACAAATGGATGAATAATATACTGCAGTTAACCATCTTCTACGCCAGATAATCGAATTTGAACGCTTTCCTTGTTTAATTGTTCTTGCTACTAGTCATTCTAATTAGAGTGCACTTTGTTGTAAGGGGACTCCATTCCAAGTGAATATGAAAAATATCATAAGATTTACAACTCAGGCAATGTATGTATGGTCTAGTACTAGCTTCTAGTTATATTAGCAAAATATTATAGAAAGTACATACCAATTTACTAATATAATAATGCCATACCATGTTATTGGCAATTGCCAGAGTATGTGAAAGCCTGACAGAGAACTGACATGAAGATGAAATCTCTTTCTGTGAGAAAAGGTCAAGAAAAGAGTCAGCTTCAATTGTTTTTCCATCAAGAGTTCTAACAGAATAAAAACAACATCCAGCCTACGAAAAAAATAATAAGCTTTTTCCCACCCCATCAAAAATAAGAGCTAAAGTACTGGAAGGATAAAAAAGTACCAGGTTAAAGGAGATACCAGTTCCATAGTGTCATTCCCAAGATCCTTTCACCCATAGAGAAAGCATACCTGCACAATGATCTCAGTCGACAGTAGAACATTGAAAGAGTTAACATACAAATAATCTAACAAATTTGAATTGTTAGGAGAAAATAACAGCAGAATCTTCAAACATAATTCTTCTAGTTTCAAAGATGCATCCAATTTGAAAGTCACTTCAATGGAGAATTAGAGAGCAATTATACACTGAACCAGAAAAATAGATTATGATATCAATGTAGTAGAAGTAGGGCAACTATCAACATAAAAACACAATGCACTGTTCAATAACAAAGAAGAAAACACTCGAAGACTGTAAGTACTTTAAAAGAAATCCAGATATATAATTTACTCCCTAAATGAAGTACAAAAATTAAGGACCTATACCATGTGGGTGTTTTTATCCTCCATCACATTGAACTTTCTAAGAGCAGAACTGATGCATTTGTCATGACATTTCTCTGTGGTGGGCCAAAAATGATGACTGGCCTGAAAAGAGAAATTAAAACCCAAAAGAAAAAGTACATAAGATGACATGAAAATATGAAACTCTCATTTGAAACTCTTGCCAATACGAATCTTAGCATAATTTAACTATACTAGACATTGTTGGATCATCATTGTTGGCAGGTCAAAAATAAAGGTAGTTTTATTTATCAAAAAAAATAAATAAATAAAGCAGTTTTAAGTGAATCTCAAAGTATTTCTACTCTTCTAAGAATAATTCAGTTCCAGATAAATATTGTCTGTGGAACATTGGTCCAATCTTAATATAGAGATTCCGGTTTAGACCCAACCCTTTTTATACTTTGGACTCGGGCTTCGTGGTTTCGTATTATTGTTCATGTCTTATTTCTCTCATTTCTCGTTGAGTTTGAGTATTGGAGTGTCTTGGGTGTGTTTGGAACAGGTTGCTTGCTAGTTGGTTCAAATTGTTGTTGTCCAGAATTTGACAAGCTTCTTGCGCTCGAGCGAGCTTTGTGAGCTGCCAATATTTTTGCACGCCTACAGAGATACTGAGGAGGTAGTGTTCTTCACTCAAGCGAGACTTCTTGCACTCGAGCGACTGCTTTCTAACTTTTGGGAATGTGTATTCTGCGCTCAAGCGAAACAACTTATTTGTCTCTGGTCTCTCGAGCGACAACTCCTGCGCTCAAGCGAGCTGCGCGTATATCAGTTCGTAGTAGCACATTTTTACATCACTTTTTCATATCTTTTTCTCTCAAAACCCTAGATCGACCCTCTCTCTCTCTCTCTAAGACCCAACTTCTCTCTACAAATACACCTAGATCTAAGGAGCTCTCTACCCTACTCTCTTTGATAAAAAGGTTGAGCACTTCAAGGGCTCTCATTTGATCCGAATAAGGTTTGGTTTCGGTGACTTTGAAGTTCCTCCATTTCTTCCTTGGTCTTCTAAGCTTGAGGCAGGGACTTTCTACACTCTTCTATGGTTCTTAACTTAGTTATTTGTTGATGTATAAGAAATGTTGGAATTTGGCATGATTTTGAACAAACCTAGGTTTTGGTTTGAAAGCAAAAGAGGGGTTTTCAAATGTATGCGGTAAAAATGGTTATGGGAGTAGATGTGAGGTTGTGTTGGAATAAATTTGTTGATTTTGATACTTGGGAAAATTTTGGAAGAAAATGGAGTTTTGTCCTAAAATGTCTCAAATAGTTATTTTGTATAAATAAATAAAATTGGTATTGGGAATGTAAAATTGGATGAGTGTTTGTATAAATGGTGAAGTTGAATAAGTATTACCTCTCACCTATGAAAATTTTGATAATTTATCTGTCATGGAGATTGTAAATCTGTTTAGAAATATCTGTTTTGGGGCTATCAGTAGATGATAGCTATGATTGTTGTAAAAATTGCATGAGGATTAGGTGAATTGAAACTAATCTCTTATCCGTTGTCATTGAATATGGCTATGCCTTTAATACATTGTAAATGTATGATGTTTGGGAGAAGAAAGAGGATGTACTCCATGTTTGGGAGGAGAAAGGGGATGGATTCCATTAAATTAAGTTGCCCTGTGTGTCCAGGGTAAAAGTTTCGAAAACCGCTCATATACCTGGGTGCCGATTCCCGTGGACGAAATTTTCGTAAAATGACAAATAGAAGTGTTTTTATAATGGCTGTGTTGGTTAAAGACCCACTAAGTTGTACCCTCAGCTTGGTTGTCGGAATGAAATGGAAATGACTCATGAATTGAGATAAAACGGATTGAGATATAAAACTTAGCGTAATGTGATTTTGTAAAAGAGTCGTAAATAATTTGATCATGGGCATTGTGTATGCATGTTATACTTATATCTTTATTAAGATTCATATATTGTGTTAGATTATCTCTACTGAGCTTTGGCTCACTCACTCTACTTCAGAAAATCATTTTCAGGTGCTGGTAATATGCCTCCACCAAGGGCTTAGCTTAGGAGCACTGTAGAGCTGAAGGCTCAATTTTATTTATTTTGTATTAAAATTTTGTACAAGCTTGGGACTTTATTTGTATTGAACTTACGACTCACTTTTGATGTACCCAAGCCTTGACTTGGAAAGATGTAAGCCTTTAGGGCATATGATTACCTGTTTAGCTTTCATTACATCATTGTGGTTTGGTAACACATGCTATAGATTCAGGGTGTCCAATTTATGAATGTATATCGCATGTGTCACCCCTTTTGTACAATCGAATCTCATGTAACAGAAGGATACTTTACTTTGATTTATACTGTTATTTACGTATCGTTTGGATGGTTTATTATATTTATTTCAGGGCGTTACACTTAACTTTTGTACTAGTTGAATCTAAAATAAAGAAGGGAAAGGATAACTGAGAAATTAGAACCTTGGAATACCTGGTAGAGAGCTAACTCGTAACAGCCTCCTCAAATGTACAAAGGGAAGAGTCATCCCATACCAATATTGCAGCTAAATTAGATATACCTTCAAGTTCATCTAACTCAATCTGTTGAAAAGTATTCTCATTTCAATATACATGTGCAGAACAGCTCTCCACTGAGGAACAAAAAACACAAACACACAATCCAATAGAGTCTAAATTCCAATTCTTTGCTAAAGTGAAAAAGACATATACCAAAACACAGATGCAAACTAGTTTCAATGGATAATAATAGGCATGGAATGGAAGAGAAGAAATGCAAGCACAAGACAGTAACAAGAATAAATGTGGAAAAGAATGTAAGGTTACCTCAGGTATAAAAAAAGGTAGAATGAGCCTCTTGTGTGCTTCATGGAAGATGACTCTATCAAAATCAACATCTATAAAACCATAAGCCCTTACAAGTGTTGAATCTACTGAGAGAAATCTGTAAAAAAACCAAACAGGGGTCCATCAACTCATTAGCACAAAAGTTGAAATACCTACTAATAATAAAACATCCTCGTTTGTCAAGTGGTGATTTTAGCCAAAAGGTCAAAAAGTCACTAAAAAAATCAAAAGGCCAATAACCTATACTAAAAAGTCAAAGATTCCCTTTTTCTATCTATCATCCCAAACATACTAGTTTTTTTATATCATATTTTAGTCAAAAAGCTAAAAAGTTACTTAAAAAGTCTGTTCCCAAACAAGGCCTTAGGGATAAGAAAACATCCATCTCACATGCAACCCCACATTTGTGGTGATTAAACTTCCAGATGTGTCCATAATATCATCAACAGTGCACCTTTTCAGAAAAGATCATCCAAAATTGGTGCTTACAGCATGCATGGGTGACAAATCATGCACTTGTTCAGAGGGGCCATGGCTCCGAAATCTAAGTCTTATGAAAAAAACTTTGTTGAGAGCATTACTTTTGACCATTATTGAACCATACCAAGCATGAAAAATGTAAGTCCATCTTGTTTAAATGCATATTATTCACTAGAAAGTGCTAAATATGGGCACATCACTAAATACACACAATGTATATGTACCCATGCATGCACATCTACATAAGATCAGCCCAAGAGCTCATCTCACCTTAGTGATCAAGAAATGAGGTGAACAAATGAAAGAAACTGTACATTCGAAACTGCAATGGGCAGTCTCAATTTACATGTGGGATGCCTAAGCCTACCTCACGTCGTTAAAATAAACTTCCCTTCTGATTTGCCCCTTCTATATAAACAAGAATCCCACCTATTGGCTTTCCTACTTTCCACTCATCTCACATTGTTAGAAACAAGAAAACAATTACTTCTTTATCACTTTTATTTAAAGACTACCCCTGGCATACAGTGAGAATCCCTATTTATTTTGTTTAACAGCCCCCAAATTGGGTTACCTCTAAGATCAAAAAGCCTTAAACAGCAAGAAGGATAAAATAACCTTTTTATTGAACTCCACTCTGATGAGGCACAAGAAGAAGACCCTTTGAAGAGGACAGCAGTACCAATACCAAAAACGCCGTGCACTCCACTCAAAGAAAGGGATCTAAATGTTGGGTTATCTTTCTCTTTGGAAAGAAAAAACTGAGGAAATACTCCTGATGACTCAGGTTGGCAGCAAAACCAATTCAAAGCTTTTGCACTAGGGGACACAGCAACCTGCAAATTCACAATCACAACACATAATTCCAGACCACACGGTGCCCTGCCATATGCATATAACTACCATATGTCCAGGGGCGGAACTACCCCCCACTTTTCCAGTAACCCTCTTATGTATATTATATATAATGGCCCCGTTTGGTAGAGTTGTGAAAAAGTGATTATAGATTATAGCTTAACAGATTATGGCTTATAGCTGTGAACATAAGTTGTTAACCTGTTTGATGCAGCTGTGGAATTATGGATTTAAGCAGTTGAGTAGTGTTTGGTTAATAAGCTGTAAAATAACTTTTTATTGTGTAATTGTTCTTTTTGCCCTTATATGATATAAAAATGATTATTTTGTCATTTTTTTCAGTTTTAATTTAAAAAAATTATCACATTAATAAAGTTAATATAATTAGTATTACAAAAATTATCATTTCATTAATAGTATCAATTAGTATAAAATTAATGGCTTAATTAGCATCAATTAATACTAAAATTATTAATAGTATTAATTAGTATAAAACTATTTCATTTTTTCATTATAAATTAATTAGTGTCAATTAATGGCTTAATTAGTATCATTACTTTTTTTATTGAATTTATTAATTAATTACAATTAATATCAATTAATACCCATGTATTTATAATAATATTGTGATGTCATTACATATTATTTTTATTTATATTAAATTAATTCTGTTTAATTTTGTGTAATATTGTAATATCAATTTAAATTAATTCTGTTTTTATTAATTTTTTTTCATTACAATTAATTTTTTTTGAAATAAATTGTTTTTCATTTTATTTTGAAAAGTAAATATTAATTCTGAAAAGTAATTTTTTAAATTTTTTCATATTAAATATTAATTATGTTTTCTTTTTTTTCAATTTTTTTTTCTAGAGTTTCAACGCCACCGGCGAACAGTCGCCGGTGGCTAGGGTTTCAACGCAGATCAACACAAATCGCGATCGCGACAGTGACGACGACAAACAACGCAGATCGAGAGAAAGAGAGAAAGAGAGAGAGAGAGAGAGGGATGGCGGTTGTTCGGGTTTCAGATTGCAATCGCAATCGCAATCGCAAAGAGAGAGAGAGAGCACAGAGCAGATAGTGATCGCGATGGCGGTGGCTAGGTTTCAGGTCGCGATCGCGATAGCAATGGTGACGGGAGGTTCGTGAGAGAGAGAGAGAGAGAGAGAGAAGAGATAGCGGTTTGTCAGAGAGAGCTCTAGTTTGTTCGCCGGCAGCCCCCATCGTCAGAGAGAGAGAGAGAGAGTTCACCGGAAATCGCCTCTCAAGTTTTTGTCTCTCAAAGAAATGAACAGTGATTGAGATCGGGGGTTAATGTATTGGTGTTTTGGTAATACTTGAAGTTGTTGAGGGACATTTAAGTAATTTTACCCCTTCCTTCCCAGCTTGCCGTTTAAGCTGATTTAGAAAAGCACCCCCATAGCCACTTCAAGAAAAAGTTGATTTTTAACTTATAAAAAGTTATAATCTGCATTCTTAAGCTACACCAAACACAACAAAATTGCTTAAATTAAGCTAAAAGCTGAAATAAGCAATTTATAAGCCTTACCAAACAGACCCAATGTATGTTTTAAGGAAAATTTACATTTTGGCATCCCTTATTTTTTTAGAAGAATTGTAAAGGTTCTTATTTAGTAAGATTTTATTTTTTTTTTTGTGTGTGACAGTGGACTGTAAGTCCTACCCATTTTTTAATAACCCAATAAAATCAATGCAAGTGAATTGGGCTTTTAATATTCACCAATCAAACGATCTAGCTACTGTTCGATTGAAGTCTAATGATATGATAAAAAGCTTATTATTATCAAAAAAAACAACATGAAGCTCAATGTTTTACTATCTAATGACTAGCCAAATCTTGTGTTATATTTTAGCATTATGTAAATACATGTCTAATTTGACACAAGATGAAAAATAGTCTTTCAAGTTTTGAACACCCCCATTACAAAATCCTGTTTCCGCCCCTGCACATGTCCATACCTACATATATGTCTATCTACATGCATTCACTGCATTCAATCAAAAAAAACTGACAATTGGGTATTACTATTCAGTTGCAGTGCAAGCTGTACCTGAAATCTATACATCCCACTATTGAAACGAGGAGGGTTCGATTTCAATTCATCAACAGCGTCTTTAATCATTGGCAGACCGTGCTCCAGCGTCAACGCCGGAGGCAGAGTACGCGTAATGCAGGTCTCCACAAGTAATTCAACGTCCTCATCTTCCAATAACTCAGTGTCTTTCACTGAACTTCGAATTATCTACAACAAAATTCAAAGAACACCCCAAATTAAGAATCAAAATGACAAAAATATAACGAAGAAGGTTTAATTTGAGATGGAAAACCTTGGATTTAGGTTTTTGACGGGGGCGAAGAAGCGAGAGACGAGGGAAATTGAAATTTGAGATGGGGGTGAGAGAGAGGAAGGTGTGGGTGGGGAATTTGAGGGGAAATGGAAAGGAGAGAGAGGGAGTGTGTGATGGATTGAGTTTAATCCTAGTCTCTGGTGAAGGGTGGAGAGATTGTTGATGGGGTGTGAGAGTTTTGGGAATGAGGTTTAGGAAGTTTGAGCGTGCATGGATAAGGAATGGGGTTGAGGTTTTCATGGGAATGGCTGCCCATCCATACTGGCACGGCATCCTTTGATACGCCTTATTTTGGATTCTCTCCAATTGAGGCTTGTTTGGATTGTTTAAAAAAAAAATTCAAAAAGTCATTATTCTATTCAAGTCGCATCATTTTATTTAAGTTACATTACTTCTCTAATATATCACTTCAAACTCAATTTATATTTTATAAAAAGTTAAAAAATATATTTATTTAGAACATTCAAAACAACCCTTAAATTTTTCAAAACGGAGCCCATATCAATGATTATGCCTTTTAAATGGATATTATCAATAATTTATTTTAAAAATTATAAATTTAAGCTAGTTAATATAAATTTAAGCTAGTTGAATAAAAATTATAAATTTAAGCTAGTTAATATAAATTTAAGCTAGTTGAATGATTATCCATATTCAATTAAGATAATTTTGTTTTTATTAATTTATTTGGATCACCGATGCAAGTTTTGTGGTGAATGCCTAATAATATATTACAGTCTAATTTAGACAAGAGGAAAGACTATCCTTTTAAAAAAATTATTTCATCGTACAGTGCACCATTTGGCCATAGTTATAGCATTGGCCAATCACAAACCTCCCTTCTCTTATAATTATTTAATATAAAATTGTAAGGAATGTTTTAGAAAGATGATTAAAAATTACTTTTTGACTTTTTTTTATGAGTGAGGGAAGTAGGTTAAAAGTTGAGAAGTAACTTTTGAGAAATGCTAGAGAGCTCTAAATCTGGAGCTCTAATTTGAGCTCTAGTGATGTGTCCAAGCAAAAAAAAAAAAAAGCAAGACACAAACATCACATCAGAGTGGGTCTCACCTTCCCATTAGAGCTATTAGAGCTCCTATATTAGAGCTCTAAAGCATTTTTGGTGACTTTTAACCCACTTCCCAAAACACTCCTTGACTTCGTTTGGAAAGTGGGTTAGTTTTTTGACTTTTTGACTATTTTAGCATGGGACTAAAAAGCCTAATTTGATAAGGACTTTTAGCTTTTTTGACTTTTTGGTGAGAGAAATAATATAATGATTATAGATTTGGTGTGTTATTTTGTCTTATTAGACTAAAAAATCTATTTTGTTTTTTGTGACTATTTTAGTCCAAAAAAAACCTCCAAACTAACTTCCCAAATGGAACTTAGGGTTGGTTTGGGGTGTCTTAAAAAAGTGCACTTTTTGTCTTTTTACGAAAAGATGTGCAGAAAAGTAAAGAGGTGATGTGATGAAAAAAAGATAAAAAGATAAAAAGATGAATTATATAGGTTATGCCAAACAAGACCTAAGTCTCATCTTATTTACCGATCATAACACACTTGTGCACCACTTGGTCATGCTTAAGACTATCAGATAACTTTTCCTTATTTTATGATCCATTCGGAATTGGCACCTTTATGGCAAAAAGATGTCAAAAATAAATATCAAGGATAGTATGATAATTTATAGTAATTTTTTAACCTTCTAATTAAAGCGTTACGTTTCGTTTCAAACATTCCTTTAAATTATTAAAAAAATTAGGAAATTTTTTTTTTAAATTCAATATTTAACCTTTGTAATAAATTAAATTATGAATTTTTTATTTTGTCAATTTAAATTTTTAATTATTAATTTGTTTTCAATTTAAAATACCTTTTTAAATTAAATTTAATGACTAAAATACTAATTTTTTTATTGATTTTACTTAACAAAAATAAACAAATGATTTATATTGAAAATAAATCAAAAATAATTAAGGTTTAAATTGTCAAAATTGAAAATTCAATATTTATTTTGTCAGAAGACTCAAATTCTTCTTTCTTTCTTTTAATTGCCTCAAAAATTTTAATTTCATCAAATATTAGATATATGAATATTAAATCTTATTTTCTAAATAGATGGTAATTAAAAAGTTTAAACTTAAAACTATCTATTTTATCTATAACTTATATAAAAAGCAGCAAAAGCTTAGGGGTGCCTCTAAATGCACCCCAATTATTTGGTTGGGCACCCATTTTTTTTTTTTTTTTTTAGTACCATTTTACCCATTAGTTAGATGACCAAGATGCCTAAAAACTCAAACGGCGACCAACCACTCAACTCCGACAAGGCTCCCAACTCTAGCTACCTCTTCCTAGCTCCAGCACCTCCTTCCCAACCCTTCCCGCCACACCTTAGCCCTTCCCTCGCCCTCCGACACCACCTCCAACCCTTCTTCACCCTGAGGCGCCATCCATCAACCCCTTCTAGCCGTTCGCCATCATTGTTGCATCACCGGTGGCCCCTACCTCTGCAACTCGTGAAATACCTCTTTACCTTTACCGTCGTCTGTTTGCCCAACTGCAACCTCCCCCTAACCATCGCCTTGACCTTCTTTCCCTTGCCGCGACCTCCCTCTCGTTGTCGTCGTCGTCGATTTTTTCCCCCTCCTTATCTACTTCAAAATTCCAGATTTCATATCTGAAACCCTCTTGACCACCTATCCTCTGTGACTTCTTTCCCATTATGAGCCTCCCGCCATGACGTCTTCTTTCTAAAATCCTAGATTTCAAATCTAAGGTTTCTAAAATCAAATGTTTCGGTAGAGAATAAAAAAGTAGGAAAATGAGAAAGAGATAGAGAATAAGAAGGAAGAGAAGAGAAAATGAGGGGACAACGAAGGTGTAGCTTTGACGGAGAGGGAATGTAGGTGTCCGGAGGCAGCGACAGAGGTATTCTAGCGGCAGGTGGCTGAAAGGGTAAAAGTGGGATTAATGTGATGGTGTTCAATAAAATAAAATTAAAATTAGGGTTAGGGTGCTCTAAATAGAGTCCGGATCCTCGGTCGCACTCCCTTGCCGTGCCTCCCTGCTGCCCTCCAAAACGACGTTGTTTTGGAGGTTTTTTTTTTTTTCTTTTTTCTTTTTTCTTCTTCTTCTTCTTCTTCTTCTTCTTCTTCTTCTTTCTTATTTTGCTTTCCCCTTCTCATTTTGAACCCTCACCTCTGAGACAGAGAGACAGATATGAAAAAAAGACCTCACTGGGTTGGTTAATCAACTTGGCGACCTCACTGATAACTCTCTCTCTCTCTCTCTCTCTCTCATCATTTCAGATTGCAAATTGAATCGGAGAGAGACATGAAGGAGGAAAAGGAGCAACAATCATCAACCCAACCACCCCTCTCCTCGCCCTTCCATGGTGGCGCCAACGCCTCACCACTCTCCCATGCTCCACCAACCTTCGCCTCAAAACCACGATATGGTCCGAACTTAGGGGCTCCATCGGCAACCTCAGCACGTACATCCCCATAGTCCTAGCCCTAACCCTAGTCTCCCACCTCGACCTCTCCACCACTCTCATCTTCACCTCCCTCTACAACATATCCACTGGCCTCCTCTTCGGCACTCCCATACCGGTTCAACCCATGAAATCCATTGCCGCCGTCGCCATCTCCGAATCCCTTTACCTCACTATCCCTAAATCGTTGCTGCCGGAATCTCTACTGCCTCCGTGCTCCTCCTCCTCGGCGCCACCAGCCTCATGTCATTCTTCTACTGTTTCATCCGTTCTCCACCTCCACCAATAGTGCCCAATAAACCCATATAAACACAACTTTGCAAACTTTATTACAAGGAAGAGAGAGAGAGAGAGAGCAACATGCCAGTGTTGATGTATCAGCAAAAGAAAGAAAGAAAAATAGAGAGACAGAGAGAGAGAGAGGGGAAAAAAAACCTCCAAAATGATGTTGTTTTGGAGGGCGACAGGAATGGCGGCAGGAAAGTGCCACCGAGGATCCGGACTCCTCTAAATAATGGTGTGTTCAACATATTTAGAAGCTCCCAAAGCTTAGGTGAGTCTAATGCTCACTTTACCAAATATAACCTTCTACTTTTAGTTTATTACAGGTTCACTCACATTATGAAATATACACTTTTACTTTTAGTTTATTACAAGTTCATCCATACTTCTAGATCACTCATGTATCCTTCTGTGTGTTTCTAAATATAAAAAAATAAATTAAAAAATTAGTGATACTATTAGCACCTCATTTATTATTTTGGACCTCCCATTTCTTTGGATTACCGCTTATAAATTTGAAAACCCTTAAAAAAAATTTCATTCCCTTAAATAATACCAAAATTATCCTTACAAAAATTTCACCCCCACTCAAATGTACACCCCCATATCCCTAAAAACCATTATCTAAAAAATCCCTAACAAAAAAAAACTCCACAAAACTTATTCTCTCTCTCTTATAACAGTGGAAGAAAATTGTTGCTAAAGTAAATCGATTGGTGTAAGGAATGTGTTCTTTACGATCTTCACTTTTTTCTTCGCATTAGGTGCGTAGGTTATCCTTTAATTCCATCCATTTCTTTAATCAACCCAAAACCCTAAAAACAACATATAAATATATATGTGTGTGTATATAGTTTTAAGGGAGCAAATCTGCATTTTGCTCAGTCTCAATCTTGATCTTTCCCGATCCCCCGAAGTCTTTCTCTTCTCTTTTTTACTAAGAATGTTCGGACTTGTGTTCCTGTACAAATAAGCCGTGTTCGGGCATGTGTCCTTGAACAAATAACTAATGTTTGGTCATGTGTTCTCGAACTTGATAAAACAAAAGCTCCTGCAAATGTGAACAATTTGAACCCTTAAAGTGTATCAAATTTTCATATTCGGACCTGTGTTCTCAAACAAATAACCAATGTTTGGGCCCATATTCCTGAACAAATAAGTAATGTTCAGGCTTGTGTTCTCACATTTTGGTCATATATTGGGGATTTTCGTACCCAAAAAAAAAAAAAAAAAACGAATATTTTTCACCATTTTTATTGTGTTTTTCAAGAAACTCACCTTTATAAGACTAACCTCTTTCGAACTGAAAACACCATCAAAGTTGTGAACCTTCTCTAAGCTGATATTGTTGTACTTTTCTCATCTCATGAAGTTGTAGTTGCCAAAAAAACTTCCACTCATTACCATTGTCAAAAAAGTGTGTGTAATTGAATGGTTGCTATTGTTGACGTCGAAATATCATCATCGGAGGGTTCTTAAGGTTTTGAGGGTGAGATTTGGAAAAGATGAATAGGTGGTGATGGAGGTGAATACTCTTATAAACCCTATCTCATGATTTAGTGGGTGTGTAGAATAGGTGACTAAAAATTACATTGGTTGGCATTGAATATGGTTTTAGCTACTAAATTTTTTTAGTAGCTGTATCTTAATTACTAGCAACTAAAAAAAAAAAAAATTAGTCACTAAATATGTGCGACTAAAAATTATTTTAGTCAGCATTAGTGTAGCGACCCTAATTTTCTTAAGTCATTATTTATTATTATTATGATTATTATTATCTTATTTTATTTTTGGCTTTATTAATTGTGTGGTCACATGAGAATTTAATGTGGTGTTTAATTAATTTAATGTGTTATTTATTATATATAATTAATTTGAATATTTATATATATATATAAAAGGGTGTTATGTATATATTAAGTTTATATAAGATATTTATATTTATATATGTTATATTTGTGATTTATTTGTATAATATAATATAATAGGAAATTAGATTATTATATATATAATATAATATAGTAGTCAATTAGGTTTTGAAGTTGAGGAGAAAGAAAACAAAAAAGAGAGTGCTGCGTGTAGGGTTGTGCAAAATATTGCCCAATCCGCTAAAATCGCACCGATTCGCATCAATCCGCACCGCCCTAACCGCTAACTGCGGTTTAAACTTTAAAATTTATAATCAGCCAACCGAACCACTCTGCTCCGCTATAGTTGATTAATTTTAATTATTTTGATTAGTTGTGTATGCTATGTTTAGGGTTTTTATATGGATTTATTTTATGGTTGTAATCACACTCATGGTTATATGAAATTAAAATTAATTAGGAACCCATAGATAAATTTCTTATACTCCACCAGGACTCCATGAATTATTGTTTTATTTGAGTGATGGTGATAAAAAGTGTATAAAAAAAAGTGAGGATTATAAGATTTATTTGAATGCTTTAGGCTTGGCATTGTTATGTTTGTTCTCATGAGTGAGATGTTTTGTATATGTATATTGTTGTCTCGTTCTCATGAGTAGACAAGTGCTTTGATTTATGCGAGTACGTATATGCTAACCATCTGGGGAGTGTGGGTCAAACTCGGGACGATATCCTCGTGCAAGTTTGGCTTCGGAGCTGTGTTAGGTATACGAGAGGCAAATGAGATATATGTGTAGGCCGGAAGTGGAGGCCGAAGTGGCGGAGTTAAGGTACAAAAAATTTAATTATGAGTTTATTAGTACAATGTGAATTGTATTGATTTGTACATCTTGAAAAATAGTAAACGACCTCGATAAATTATGAAATTTGAGCAGAGGCGTGTATACGTGATTCTAAACAACTTTTGTGTTTTAACTTTTTATTAAAAAGATCGATCATAACTTATAATCGGATGATCTTGATTATAGTAGTTTGAATTCATTTTAGCAATACAAATTTTAGAGACTGTTTTAACCCACGAAACAAGCTCATTTTTATTGGTTTTGCGTAAACTAAAGTAAAACATTATTTTGCACACTTTTCGTGTTTTGAACGTTTCCGAAAAAAATCATATTAGGGTAGTTTTTATTCATTTTCAGCTTCAGATTTTTCGATTGAATTCCGTCTAGGTTCTTCTATCAACTTTTTCTCTCAACCTGTTCAGTTTCTGTTAAATTCATTTGCATTGTTTTTTAGGAAATTTGATTCTGTACAACTTTGGTTCTTTGAGTTTTAGTCAATTCGAATTATTTAAGCATGAAATAGTGAATTTTTATACTTCTTCAGCAAGTTTATGATTAAATTATACTAACTTTATTTTTTTTGTAGGATGGTGGGTCTTACTAATTTTTTTTATACAAGGCTGACCCACCATATTTTTATTTTTATTTTGTTTATTTTATAATCAATTTATATTTCGTTGTGTATGGGAAAGAAACTAATTGTCATCGTATCTCGAGAAACTAGCCATTTGTCTCGGTGTGGTTGAAACTACTTGTTTTGTCCCGTAACAAGAATTAAATGTATTTTTATTTGTGTCTGGTGGACATGTGGGTGTTAAATCTTGTACTCATACTAGTATACCTGTATACTGACCCGTTTTGTCTTTTGGCAACTCGGGTGCGTTCTGTTTGAGTGAAGCCGAACTTCCTTTGCAGGATTAGTTGGGGCTACGGTGGTGACGTGAAATAACTACAGTTGTTGGACTTGTCGTTTGGATTTCATTTATTTTCTTGAGCTTAGGGTTAATATTAGTTTATGTATTTATTTATTTATTTTTATGACTTTAATATTGGGATAATTTGGCATGATTTGTAATCATACATTATTTAAGTTTATTTTGACTATTTATTGTTACTTTAATGTTGGAGGTATTAGTTAGTTATGAATTTATAGTGGATGGTTTGGTTGGCATTTATAGTTTTTTTGTTTCACCCCTAGAATTTGAATGATGGAATATTGATTGGGATTAGTCCTAATTTAATATTTAATTGTCCAAATTTTGAGGCGTGACAATTAGATCATGTTTTATGCTACTAAAATTTTTGTTAGCCGTGGTATACCAATTTTTGGCTAATGTTTGCTATTAAACTTTGATGACCAAAGTTTTGGTCGGCAAATGTTCATTGTTAGTGACTAAAACATTTTTAGTCACTGTAAAAGAATTTTTGCCTACTAAAATAATTTAGTCACTAAATAAAAAGCATAAATTTGACTTTTGTCTTTGGTGGTGAAAAATTTAATCGGTGAATATTTCTTTCCGGTGGCCAAAATATCTTTAATCGCCAAAAATATATTACAATTAGCGACTAAAATTTTGTTTAGTTGGCATTGGTAACAAATTTTTTTTGGTGGGAAAGGTTTTTAGATTTGGAGGCAATTCATTTATTACTTTTTATTTTTTATTTTTTATTTTTTATTTTTTTTAAACCACCCAAACAAAAACTAGACTCTTGACTCTCGCTCTCCTTTTCTCACAGACGACTCACCATCACTTTACCCCTCATCGCTCACCGTTGATCTTCCACCATCATTCACTGTCGATCTTCCACCGTCGCACACCGCCACCGCCACCGCCACCGCCACCGCCGTTGCTCGCCTTGCAGCTCCTCGCATTGCATCGCTTCAACATTGAGGTTTTTATCTTCCTCTCTCTATTTCTCTTACTGTCTCTATCTCTCTTCCTCTCGACTTTGTTTATCTGTCTCTCTTTCTCTGTTTCCCCATTTCACTCTACCTCTAGGGTTTGCTTTTTTACGGTGTAGGGTTTTGATTTATGTGAAATCAATGAACCAATGATTGAAATGGGTTTCTATAAAATGATTGAAGGAACATGTAATTTGTTAGGGCTTTTTTTAGCCAGAATGAATATTTCCCCGTTTCACTCTAGTTCATGTAATTTATTGGGTTCTTTTGTTGTTGTTGTTGTTAATGGTAGGGTATGTATTACTGTTGTTTGGTCTATGCTTGTTATTATTGTTGTTTTTTACCCTCTTTGCTAACCATGTGCCTGAAAAAATGTTCAAACAAAATTCGTCCATGCTTGTATTTGTTGTTGTCTTCTGACCCTTTTGCTCACCATGTTTTTGACGAAATGTTCAAACGAAACTGGACAATGCTCATGTGTTTGACATCTGTTTATGAGCTTTGGTGGTGCTCGTATTGAATTTAATTTAATTTTTATAATTACCTGTTCATGAGCTATTTTTAGGTGCAATTTTAGATGATAAAATAAAACTCATTCATGTTGTCCGTTCTTTATTTATTTCTGATTGTCTAGGTTCATAGGTTGAGAGAGAGAGAGAGGAGTGATTGAATAAATATCAATGATGTTTGTGATATTTTGGGTTTTTCAAAATTTTGATATAGTAAAAATTGAATGAGGCCCAAAATCATACTCATGTTAAACAATAGAATGCATCAAAATAAGTTTGAAAGACTAATCTTTGAGGGAATGTTATATATCAGCTGCAAAAAAAATAGTAGCCACCCAAGTTCTTGTTTTTTTTTGTTTTTTAATTTTGGGTTTAAAAAATTAAAAATTAAAAAAGACTGTTAACAAGCGAGAGGAAACAAACAGTAAGGAAAAAAAGAAGAAGAAGAAGACTTTATGACAGTTCTAAGATTCCAATTTCCTCTTCTTGTACACCATCTTCCTCGGAAAACCAAAGGAGATTATATATTCCAATTAATGGTGTGAAATTGGGGGCTAAATGCACAACGATGATGCATGTGCCAGCTATGATGTTGAACTTCATTGATTGCTTCCTCATGAATTTATTTGAGTTAATGTGTGCTTTTCAAGTTTATATTGCAAGGCTTCCTATTCTTGACCAAAACAATGTAGACAGATTTTCATGGCAGTGACTGAAAGTCTGTCACTGCTGTGAATTTGTTCATAGGAGTGACAGATTTTCTTGCTGGAAATAAGCTCTCTGGCAAATTTCAGCTTTCTTGCTGGAAATAAGCTTCATAGAGATTATAACATATTGAGGCCATTTCCCATGCTTTCATAATCAAATTAAAATTTTCATTATTTAATTTGTGCCCACTATCAAAGACTGTTTCATTAGCCACAAATGCTCACTATTGTATTCCCAAACCTGTAATGATTTGCCCTGCATACAATGAAATACATATATAAATATACCAGTTGGTCTTCATGGTAGTGAACTGAAAGAGGGGGACAAACCATGGTTTCTAGATGTATATGTATATATCTATATAACTGTATATATGTGTGTGTGGGTCTGTATAGTTTGTTTAGTCCAGAAAATTATGATTGCTTCCATAAAAATAAAATAGAGAATAAAAAAAAAACGAAGATAGAAGGCAGCTATAATGTAGTCGGAGGAAGGAGTGGGTGGTCTGCTGGAGCATGCAACTTCTGACTGTTGCCTTGGGATGAGGAGAAAGAATAAAAGAAGAAGAGAATGAGAAAAAAAAAGAAAAATGAAGAGAGAAAAAATAGAGAGAGAGAGAGAGAGGAGCCTGATTCATGATGGCATAAAAAAGGGGTAAAGTATAGTTAACCCTATGTTTTATGATATGGTAATGCATTCCATGGGAAACACTCTGAGTATTGAAGGTTCTGTTTAGTATATAGAAAGGTTAATCCTCAATACTACTCAATAAGACCCATAACCATTGCAGTAGCATAGCATAATTGCAAAGTAGACAGTAGTGCAAAACATCTTTTAAGATGGCTTCTTCAAGCTAAATACATTTTAATTCTGTAACATCGTCTCTTATGAATACATGGTGTTAAAGGTGAACCCTTTTTTCAATATTTTGTGTTTTCAAATCCTTCTGTCTTTATTTTTGTGTTTTTCTTATGGAATTAAGCAATGAAATTGAAATTGTTTTTAATCCTTTTGACAGAGTAGAAATTATTTTAAAATCCAACTTTTGATGCGGCTGATTTGTAGATATTTTGAAATTTTTTGAATTATTATTATTGTTTATGGTTTTGATGTATTGAAGTCACATGACTTGGCTATTTCTAGGATAAAAGTTAGGCATAACATCCACTTGAAAAATTAGAATGCATATATATATATATATATATTAGCATAACTAACAAGAATTTAAAATGTTTGATTGGTTCTCTCTTCTATTGATTCTCTTTAGGTGTCCAGATCTTCGGTTCTCAGATATCATTAAATTTGGCTATGGTTTACTTTTTTTTCCTTGATGACATTAGGAACATATTGGATGGTTAAATGAAAAAAAATTAAAAGTGAGACACATGATGATAAATTGCTTGCCTTGGTTTATGTCTATGTATACTATTGTTTTGTTTATATTGCAGGTTGCACGAAATAAATACAGGTTGTGGAGAAATTAATAATAATAAAAAATACTTAATAAAGTTTTTGCCGACTAAACGTTTAGTAGCTTAAAAAAAAAAAAGGTGAACTCGTTGGTGACTAACCAATTGGTAGCCAAATAGGAAATCAATATTTTTAGCAACTAAATATTTGGTAGCAAGAAAGAAACCAAAGATTTTTGACTACTAAAAATTTAGAAGCCAAAAATATATGAGACTTTAAGCGACTAAATAGTTTAGTAGCTCAAAAAAATAAGATGAAAATAATTTTTCTTTGTGACTAAATATTTAGTAGCCAAAAATAAATGAGACTTTAGGTAACTAAATACTTTAGTAGCTAAAAAACCAAGATGAAAAATAATTTTTTTTTGATGACTAAATATTTAGTAACCAAAAATAAATGAGACTTTGGGTTACTAAATAGTTCATAGCAAAAAAAAAAAAAAAAAAAAATTGGTGACTAAATTCTGTGGTCCCTAAATGTAGTAATATTGTGACTAAAACTTATTCATGACTAAAAGTTTTAGTCACTGAAAACCAAAAATAATTTTGTTAGATTTATTTATTTTGATGATTTATTTGATTTTTTGGAAGAAAAAAATAGATTGAAAACTTATATTTTATTCCATTATTTTTTTACCTAATTTCTTATCCTAAATATATTTTTGGAGTGTAAAGGTAGTGCTTAAACAGGTGTTAATTTTAGCCCGTAACAGAGTCCAAGTCAGTACCAAAAACAGCCCAGCACAGCAGCAGATGAAACAGTCTAGCCCAAAAGGAGTTGGAAGTCTGGGTGGACATCCGGCCGGACGACTAGCCAACTGTTCTTGGCCCACCTTTCCTCCAATTTAGTTCTACTTCTCACTAGCTGTCAAACAACAATATCCTCGACAGCTGCGGAAGCCATCCTTGTCGACCGGGACCCCACCGGACATCCAGGTGAACGTCCCTCAAGAACAAAATTTCGTTTTGGTCATCCAGGTGGATGACCACTCAACAACTCTTTTTCTATTTTAGTTGTCATCAATCAGACCCATCCTTTTAACTCTTTCAAGATATAATCATTTATGGGGAATACAAATTAGAGTAGATTTAATCAAAATCTTACTCAATCTTTTCAACACACGCAATAGACAACGGTCGATGATCTTCTCCTCGATAAAAAGCAGAGCTGTTGTTGAACAAATTACAACAAGCAACAACACAAGCAGAAAACTTTCTCTGATCAATCATCACTCTCATCTTTTTCTATTTTCTGAAGTGTTCTTCATCTGGTTTTCATTTTCTCTTCAGAAATTACAATGAGCTTTAGCGTTAAGCATATATATACCTGTGAGAATCTTACTAATATAAACTCAGAGCTTCAATATTTGTAATATTTCTTGAGAAAGTTTCATTTCAAGCTTTCTGTGAAAGCAAAACCTATCATTTAAATATTGTAAGAGTATTGTACACTCAGATTTCTTGACTCTTTGAGTGTGATTAAGAATCAGCTAAAGAGAGCAAGGTTTTGGACTTGATATAGTCTTTGTAATATCTGTGGAGGATTGCTCCATTTGTGTAGAGGTTGCTAGCACCCCTGTGAAGGTAGAAGATAGTGAAAAATCTCAAGTGAAGCTTGAGGAGTGGATGTAGGCTTTGTTGAAACCGAACCATTATAAATCTGCTTGTCTCTTCTTCCTTAATCTCTTTACTTAACTGTTTAACTATTTACTGTGATTTCATACCTCACTGCTAAATTTCTTCATTAAGCATTGTCAACCACGGATATTCATCTAGTACTTGGAATTAATTATCTGTTGTGCAAGTTGTAATTTTTATTGGGGTATTATTTCTTTTATTTGTAAAAACCTAATTCACCCCTTCTTAGGTTGTCTTTTGGGTAACAAATTTTATTTGAAAACTTTTGGCGACTAAAAAACATTTAGTCGCCAATACTTTTCCCGACAATTAGTCAACGACCAATCTGGCGACCAAAAAATTAGTCGCTAAAAACCTTTGACGACTAAAACTTGGCCAAAAGGGCCATTTCTTGTAGTGCTATTTTCTCCGTCTTTCTCCATCCTTCTCTCTTTTGTTGGCAGAACTTATTAGCTTAGGCCATTAATTGTATCATTTTGCTAAAGTGACCAAGTTTAACTTAAACTAATCTTGCTTAATGCCCTATAAAGAGAATTTGCTGAGTAATTATAGTTTAACGATATTAGTTTAACTTAAGTATCTCACTTAAGGTTTTCTAAATCACCAAAATGTTCAATTCTCAAGTGCAAAGGGAAAAATTTGAATTCCTTTTGATTTTTTTTCTATTTCTCTTTCTTTTCTCTAGCTTTCAAGAAGAAAATTTCTCTTTAACTTTGTCCGCATTTCTCCATCATTCTCTCTTTTGTTGTAGGAACTAATTAGACTAAGCCACTAATATTTCATTAGCTTAAATAGCCAAGTTTAACTGAAATAGCTACCTGGACCATGTCAATTTCACAAGCTTACCATTACTGCCTTAAAAAAATAAAAAATAAAAAATAAATTAAAAAAGCGATTTGCTACCTTAGTTGCATTCAAAGCATCTTCAATCCTTAAATGTTTATCCTTCAGCTCTACTTGTGTTTGTGCTTCTACCTGTTAATTATTTCATTCGATTAAGTGTTGCCTAGAAGGATATCGGTTTCAAAAACTCCAGGTAATGAAGATGCCAGCTACAGTAATTCTTAGTTCACCTGAAGAATGGCAATTCCTCTAGATAACCTTGCTATTCGTTCATTCAGCACAACTAAGTTATGAGTTAATATGATATTGGTTATGATATAAAATCATATAAGTTCATAACTAGATGTATGGTACATCCAAATGTACCATAGCATCACCTATAAATAAATAAATAAATAAAAACATGCAATACAAGTTCAAAAAATCTATGGAAGCAGAAGTAACATTAGGGTTTCATAAATTTGGTATTGGTATTGGCCTTCTTTTTAACAGGTAGACAGTTGCAGATAGATAGTAGCAATGAAGCCATAAAACAGATGAAGGGAATCCAAGAAACGGGCAAGGGAAGGTGAGATAACTATAAAAAATGATGTATAAATACATGCAATTCCCAATTGGTCAAATGCATTTGCCATCCCAGGCAACAAGTTACGAAGCGATATTCCATAAAGCAAGGCGATGAAGGACGCGCAAAGTAAGCACAATATCAAATACAAAACTCCGGGGGAGGAATCTTTGTCGTGTAGTGCCAAGACCATTGTGGCTGTAGGCAGTATGAAAGTGAAACGATTTGCCTATCTCCAGCTCACGAAATGCTTTGGCTATTGGGTTTGATAAGTGGGTTTGGGTTTGGGATTCAGATTGAAAGTTTGGTTGTTGGGAGGGTGATGAGATGGGGTGAGAAGGAGTGGATGATGATGATGATGAAGGAAAGGCTCACCTGATGATGAGTTCTCTACTTCGATGGCCTATGATGTGGTTAGAGGTCGCACCTGCCAAAGTGGAGATTGGAAACTCAAAATCCCTTCTAAACTCAAAATGTTTATGTGGATTGTGATCAATGGGAAATTACTTACAAACTGCATGAAAGTGGACTCTCTAACAACTCTACCTGCCCCAATTGTATAGATGTGAAGATTTGGATCACTTGTTTAGAGGATGTATTAAAGCTAGAGACACATGGGCAGCTAATTTTGGAAGGGAGTGGTACTCTTGTTCTTTAGATGAGCCTTTGAGGGATTGGATCACGAGTAACTCCAAGAAAAAATCATTTTTGAATCATCGACTGTCATGGTTTGTTGTGTTTATTACATCTCTTTGGACCATTTGGAAAAATCGTAACAAAATGATTTTTGAGAACAAAACCACAAACACAGTGTTAAAACCATTTTTGATTACTCTGATGAAATCCTTCAAGTTTTCAGAATGAGTATCACTTCTCCAAAAAATTCCAGTCTATGTGGTCTTGTCCCATTACAGGAATAATCAAGCTTAATAAGGATGGGAGCATCAAAGGGAACTTGGGTTAGTGGTTACTATGGAAGATTGGAGAATTGCACAAGCTTGAAAGCGGAACTCTGAGCTGTGTATAAGGGACTCACCATAATTCTTCAAAGAGGCATGCACAAAGTTGTATAAACAGATGCAGAGCAGATCGTCCAACTCATAGAAGATGGTCCCAATGAGAAGTGCCCCTTCAAAGGACTGGTAGAAGATGCTTGAATCATTTTCAGGGGCTTGCGCAATCATTTCAAGGGATTTAAAAAACTAGTTCTTTTTTTTTTTCTTTTTTCTTTTTTTTGTGGGTTACATTTTGTTTCATTTGGTACTTTATGATGTAATTTAGTGTAATGGTTGCAGTGGTACATTTCATACTTGAGAATACAAATAAAGATAGTTGCAATTGTGTTGGTATATGATTAATAATATATTTGGTATTGCCTAAGAATATGTTTTGTTTCATTTGCTCTATGATACCTTTTAATTCATTTGATTTTTTTTTTTTTTTTTGGTTTCCTCTATATTTCCAGCCCTTTGCCCATTACAATCCACAAGCAATAAACTTGATTTGTAAATAAAACACTGCAAATTTTTTTAAGAGAATAAAAATTACAAAAGGGAAAGAAAATGAAAAGATCACCCAAATAAAAATTTCATTGGAGGACAGCACCAATTGGCCAAAAGGCAACATAGCAATTAAATTAACATACACAACAGGAAAACAGACCAAACCAAAAACAGCAACACCTAAACATTAATACTAACAAACCAAAAACTAATTAGCTCAGTTGAATTCCCATCCATCAATACTTAGTAGCCAATCTAATAGTTTAAAGCATCAAGCATCATCTTTTTCTTGCAACTGGTCACAAGTTGATAGCATCTGCCCAAACCACCACCTAAATTGGGAATGAATGTTGGAATAATCAAAACAAAAAACAAACTTACCGGTGAAGAATCCAATCGAAAATGGTGGCGGCGGCAACGCGGCTTGATTGGTTTGCTGGTTTCTGGTGCTTTGTTCTCCCCTTCGATCGTCTATGGAGGATTGGAGATTTAGGGATCTTGGAGTTGGAGTTGGAGTTGGAATTGGAGTTGTGAGTGCGCCGTCGTCGCCCTCCTCTTGGAGTGAGTGCGCCGTCGTCGCACTCCTCAAACGTCTCTCTGTTCTTGCTCTGGGTGGGTTGGGTTTCTCAACTGAGAGAAAAGAAAAAGGGCAAAAGGGTATAATTTAAAAAAAAAAAAAATTATAATTAAAAAAAGAAAAGAAAAGAAAAGACGACGTCGTTTTCGCTTCACAGCAAGAAAACCGTTACCGGAAACCATGGCAGAGGATCCCGACTCCCTATTTTTGGGGGGGCTCAGGCATTAATCCTTCGGTATTGGTATTGGTATTGGTATTGGTATTGGCCTTCTTTTTAACAGGTAAACAGCTCCAGATAGATAGTGGCATTGAAGCCATAAAACAGACTAAGGGAATCCAAAAAACGGCCGAGGGAAGGTGAGATGCAACAACTATAAAAAACGATGTATAAATACATGCAATTCCCAATTGTTCAGATGCATTTGCTATCCCAGGAAACAAGTCACGAAGTGATATTCCATAGAGCAAGGCGACGAGGGAAGCGCAAAGTAAGCACAACATAGAATGCAAAACTCTGGGGGAGGAATCTTTGCCGTGTAGTGCCAAGATCATTGTGGTTGTAGGCAGTATGAAAGTGAGAAACGATTTGCCCATCTCCAGCTCACGAAAAGCTTTGGCTATTGGGTTTGATAAGTGGGTTTGGGTTTGGGATTCAGATTGAATGTTTGGTTGTCGGGAGGGTGATGAGATGGGGTGAGAAGGAGTGGATGATGATGATGATGAAGCAGGTGCTTCAACATCAACTTTGGAGCCAGAATGAGCTTCCTTGCGATTTGAAGGATTATTAGTAAAGTAAGATACAACCCAAAGGCCAGTGCTTTTCATTGCCGATAGCAGCTGAGAAGCCATTTCACTAAGCAAACTTGCTGCTGTTGAATCTTAGGAGGAACCCTCCTGCAGCCTGCCCCACTGCCAGTGCGGTGGCTTTCGGAAGGTTTATAATGTTTTGAGAAACATGAACCATGAAAATTCCCACGGAGAGATAGAGTTATATAGTATAGAGTTATATAGACGAAGCTGTGGATTGGTGGTTGGTGAGCCTGATGTGATGTGATTAGTTATCGGGTTGGTGGTTGGTGAGCCTGATGTGACGTAATGTGATTCACTTCTGAAAGAGATATAGGCGAAGTCGTGGGTGGGTCCGAACATTCTCTTATAAAATATATAGGTTTGGTTGTTTTCAGAGGTAGAATGAAATGAATTGATAGTGAGGGAATTAATAATGAGGGAATTAATAGTGAAAGAATTAAATAAAATTGTGTTAGTTTTGATAATAGTTGTTAGTGCAGGGATTGTTAAATTATTTTTATATAAAATAATAAAACAAATAAAAAA
The DNA here is from genome assembly GCA_025200525.1 of Camellia lanceoleosa. Lineage (NCBI taxonomy): Eukaryota > Viridiplantae > Streptophyta > Magnoliopsida > Ericales > Theaceae > Camellia > Camellia lanceoleosa. Next base: position 23,064,274 of record CM045767.1, read on the forward strand.
ATACAAAACATTAAACATTAATATTTTTTAAAAAATGCCCAACATGTAAAAAAATTCAAAAAAATAAAAATAAAATAAAAAATTTTCAAAAAAAAAAAACAGATAAAATAATGATTTTTACTTAACAAAAAATATAAAAAATTAAATATTAATGTTCAAAAAAAATACCCGACATGTAAAAAATAAAATAAAAAATTTCTAGTCTGCCAGACTATTTTTCTAATACCATGTCTCGGAGGCCCATCCGAATTCCCTTGGAGAGGCCCATCCTAATCCGGAGCTCACTACCAATCCTCTCCCCATATCTCAAAACAAACACAATATTAGTGGATTCCACCTCACTATCAATCACAATCCCCCCTCTAACTCTCTAAACAAACGGGCCATAGGGTCAGTTATATTTACACGTATGAGATTTAGGCTAAGTTTGGCATCTTTCAAAAAAGTCAAAAATTTAAAAAGTCACTATCCTATTTAAGTCACATCACATCTCTACCACATCACTTCAAACCCAACCCATATTTCATAAAAAGTTAAAAAGTGCACTTATTTAAAACATCTCAAATAACCCCTTAGATTTAATAATACATTACAGTAATCAAAATAGTTTTTTGAAGTAACCCATTAAAAAGGAGGTAAATTTCATATAAAGCCAAAAAAAGTCAAAAAGCTATCCAAAGAGTTAAAAAGTTATCACTATTCACCAAAATAAATATTAAAAAAATAATATACAAATATTAATACAAATAAAAAAAAGAAAGAAAAGAGATTGGTACTGACGTGATGGTGGAGTCCGTGACTGGGAAAAAAAAAAATATTATAGTAAAATATTCACTAAATTGGATGGTACAGTTGGGCCCGTGGGGCCTACTATGGGTTCCGTTTTGATAATCTGAACCGTTCAATATGTAGAACTCGTCTAGTACTATATGCTTATAAAAAATCACATCTATTGGATATCGCTAACTACATGATCAAATCAGTTTTGTATAAAAATGGATGGTGCTATAGTTAACAGTTAACAAAAAAAAACTAACACGATCAGATAACTATCGAGATCCAATCAACGTGATTTTTTATAACCATGCAGTACTCGACGAATTCTACATATTGAACGGTTTCGATTAGAAAAACGGGACCCGTGGTGGGCCCCCACAAGCCAAACAACACCATCCAATCAAAGCTCGAGAAGAAGACAATATTTTCTCATCTACTCACCCAGCCGACTCCACTGCCATTCCGTAACGCCGCCTACCCTATCTTCTCCTACATACTTATTTATACAATTTTTTAATACATATATATTTTTTTTATAAAAAGTCAAAAAAGTTAACCCAAATATCCATATATTTTTTTCTCAACTTTTTAGTCTAAAAAGATAAAAAGTACGCTTATTTAGGACATCCCAAACAACTCCTAAGAAAACTTGCTGCAATCTTAAACGGAACCCTCCGACGGCCTGCCCTCATCGCCGGTCTTGGTGGCTTTCGGAAGGTTTATAATGTTTTGAGAAACATGAACCATGAAAATTCCTAAGGAGAGATAGAATGCCTGTTTAGTAGAGTTTATAAGCTGCTTATTTCAGCTTTTAACTTAATTTAAGCTAAAATATTGTGTTTGGTACAGCTTAAGTTAACTAACTTATAGCTTAAATTAACCTATTTCTCAGCTTATCTCAAAAGCTGGTCAGGGGTACTTAAATTTTTGACTTAAGTGCACAGCTGTGTGGGGGGCTAAAATTACTTAAATGCCCTTGTCAATACCGAAATATTAATTAAAAAATAAAAAATTGTATATTTCTGAAGAAAAAGAAAAAAATCAATATTAATTGAAAAATAAATATTAATTGGTATTAATTATTAATAAATTCATATTGTATATTTTTATATTAATGAAAAAATAAAAAATTGTATATTTCTGAAGAAAAATAAAAAAAATCAATATTAATTAAAAAAAAATCAATATTAATTGGTATTAATTATTAATAAATTAATATTGTATACTTTTGTAATGAATTAATTATTAATTGATACTAATTAATAACAATTGTTGATTATTAATATTAATTGATACTAATAAAAATTAAATATTAATATTAATTTATAATAATTAATAATTTTAATATTAATTGAGACTAATTAAGCCATTAATTGATACTAAGGCCTCGTTTGAGAACAGGCTAATTTAGTAACTTTTTGACTATTTGACTAAAATATGAGCTAAAAAAAACTAGTATGTTTGGGATGACTTTTTAATTTTTTACGAAAAGATGTGCAAAAAATAGAGAGAAAAGAGAATCTTTAACTTTTTGATATGAGTTGTTGGCTTTTTGACTTTTTTAGTAACTTTTTGCCTTTTTGGCTAAATGTGAGGGTTCCCAAACGGGGCCTAATTAAGTAATTAATTGATACTAATTAATTTATAATAGAAAATAATTGTGACAATAATACTTCCATTACATTTTTAGCAAATGTATCAATTTTTATATTCATTGATACTAATTAATAATAATTATATTAACTTTTATTAATAATTTTTAAAAAAAAATTAAAACTGAAAAAAAATGACAAAATAATTATTTTTATATTATATAAAGGCAGAAAAGATAATTATACAGTAAAAAGTTATTTTACAGCTTATTAATCAAATATTACTCTGCTGTTTAAATTCATAATCTTACAGTTAGACTAAACAAGTTAACAGCTTATGTTTACAATTATAAGTTATAATGTGTTAAGTTATAATTTATATTGTCGTGGGTTGGTGGTTAGTGAGAAAGAGATGGAAAAATGATTGACAGATCAGTAACTCTGGGCCTGATGTGATGTTCTGACATATGTTTTCTTTTTTTTTTTTAATTTATTTATCACATCATCAGAAGTCTCTGATTACTAATCACTTCTGAAAGAGACATAGGCGAAGTCGTGGGTGGGTCCGAACATTCCCTTATAAAATATATAGGGTAAGTTATACTCACACGTATGAGATTTTAGATTTAATAATAGATTACAGGAATTAAAATAATTTTTTAAAGTAACTTATTAAAAATGAGGTAAAATTTCATATAAAGCGGTTTCATAATTTTTATAGAACACCATCAATTATTTTCTATATCATTTTTTTGACAAAAATTAAAAGGTTCGATAGTTAGATTAACAATAACATATTATTGAAATTGTTATTATTTTTTCATTTAAATAGTACATTATTTGAGAACTACTCTTTCTTGTTAGTGCCTGATACTTATGTGTTTATAAGTTTTGTTTTTACTTTTTCACGAATATTCTTATGGATAATTTATAATGTAAATTTTTTTTTTGTATTTAAAAGTTTTATAATGCTTATGTAAAAATTTGATTTTTTCCGTATTTATAATGCTTATGTGCTTATAAGTTTTTTTTTTTTCCCATATTTGATAATTATTTTCTATATTGAAATTTTTTTTGAAATAATTTAGTTTTTTTAGTTTGTTTATTATTTATTATATGGGTTTACCTTGAGGGTAATTTGGAAAAAATAATAGGGTGTAATGAGAGTAAAATAAAATTTTAAATAATTAAACATGATGTACTTAAAAATTGGGAGTACTTAATATTTTTTTGGTGTAAATAGAATCCCCTTTTTTGTGTTGGGACTTTTTTAACCTTGTTTGGTTTTTGTGTTTGGGCTTTTTTGACTTTTGTGAGAGAAAAAATGTAATAATTATGGATAAAAAGTAGTATTTTCTCTAATTGAATTTTGTAGTCAATTTTGTCTTTTTGTAATTTTTTAGCCCCAAAATAAATGCCAAAGTAGGGTTAAAAAAAGAAGGAGAAGAAAAATGCACAAAATTTTAAGAGTAAATATGTTTAATAATATATATATATATATATATTTGTTCAACTATTTGTTCAAATGTTATCTATATATATATATATATGTGTGCAAGTCACTAATCTATTTATCTATCTGTTTACCTCACCACCACTACTAGCCGACACTGGTGATTTTTCAACTCACATCCTTATCAAAAAAAAAAAAAAGAGTGGTTTGGGATGATCTAAATAAGCACACTTTTTGACTTTTTATTAAATATAGGTTGGGTTTGAAGTGATGTAACTTAAATAAGATGATGTGACTTAAATAGAATAGTGATTTTTTGACTTTTTTAAATTATGACAAACAATACCTAAATCTCAAACTAAATAACATATACTCGGCGGACTTTTCACCAATCAATCCTAGATATAATCATCACTTACTTCATATTATGGGTTGTTTTGGGAATGATACATTTTAATCAAAATAAATAAATAAATAAATAAATTACTAAAAAAAATAAAACTCTTTTTTTTTCTAAGCTACAATTAAATTCACAATTTTGATATAATTACATTGATTTCCCTTTTTATTAAAAATAAATGGACTAAAACTAATGCAAATAGTGTGAAAATATCAAAATAAATGTGGAAAAATATATATTTCAAAGTAAAAAAGATCACAATATTACTTTTTTATCCATATAACTAACAAATTATTGATAAAAAAAATAAGTTAAATGTTATGTGAATTAAAATTTTAAAAGAACTCAAAATAATTATGTCAAAATTATAAAACTTATTGTATTTTATCTAAATCTTAAGAAATGTCAACACAATTTATCCATAAAAATTTTATCAAAAGAATTATGGCATAAGATTGATCATTTCCCGTCGCCGTAATTATGAAAAATATATGTGATAAATAATTCAAAAGGCCTAATGTTATTATTATTTCATCAAAAGAATTATGAGAAATAATACAATAAAAAATTCTTATATTTTTTAAGTGTGAGACAACAAAAAAATAGTGATTTTTATGCCCCTGTTATTATTTAATAGAATTTTCTTATTTTTAAAATTTTTAAATGATTTTTATATAAATTATTTTTTTATGAAATATTTGTCCATATTTTAATGTAGAGAATGTTATGATACAGAAAGTGTACCATAGGTAAATTATGTCATTTATGAGTTTGATTATCATAAACAGCATAAGTCAAAACCAAAAACATAAAAATCATAACAAAAGGTGTATATTGTACACACTCAAAAGAATTTCCTTTTTAATGTAAAAGTTAACAGAAAGATCGCATATGTACCTTATAATTAAAAAAAAAATTATATAATTTCATACTCTTCTAAAACATAATTACAAAAAAAATCAAAAATTAAACAACATAAGAGATATAACAAAAAAAAATTATTAGTCATAATTACAATTTGACCACAATTAAAAAAATAATATAATCAAAAATACATAGTACATCCCTTTCAAGGGGGGTGTATCGAAAAGATAAATTTAGAATAAAATATATATTATTAAATTTGAATAGGCGACTCATCCATCCTAGGCGCTTTAACGTCGGACGTCGGCAAATCTGTTAAAATTGGATAAGACTCATTAATAAATAATTTTTCAACAAACATCTTTGATGTGATTTTTTTGAACTACATCTTTGATGTGATTGACAATCGAGATCAATATGGGAAACAATACGTCACTACCATACGTCACTAATAATGCTTCACTTGTTTCCGTTTAATCAAAAATAATAATTAGGGCAAATTATATATACCTCCTTCGAAGTTTAGTTAAATTACAGATATTCCTAAAGTTTCGAAAATTATAGATACTTCTGAGATTTATATTTTCATAACAAATTATCCCATGAGATTTATATTTTCATAATAATTTATCCCTTAATTTGTTATGCAAATATAACCTTTAGAGGATATTTGTAATTTCTCAAATTTCAGGAGGTATCTGTAATTTTACTAAATCTCGAGAGGTAATTGTAATTTGCCCAAATAATTAATGCTTGACTCAGTAAGCATATGTCATCCCAGACATGACTAATACTTTTTTTTTTTTTTTTTTTGAATGTGATGCAAATAAATTCACAAGAAATCAACACCATGATTAATACGTGACTAATGCTTAACTCATAGGTTAATTAAATTGTGAGTAAATTATAACGGTAATCTCTTATTTTAATTTTTGTGTCATTTTGATCTTTATAATTTTAATTGATTTGATTTTGATATTAAATTTATGATTATGTTTTAATTTAATTCAATTTATTACAACTTTGAGAATTTTTTAATAAAAAATACACATATAAGTGGTATCTTTCATATTTTTAAGAGTAAAATAATAAACCTACTCAACTCAATTAGTTAATCGCAATCGATTTCATGATAACTTTTAGTCAGAAAAAAACTAACCGCATTATTATTTTGATTAAATTGACCCAAAATCCAAAATTAAGAGTCAAATTTGAACTAATTAAAAATATAAGAGCCAAAACGAATAAGAGACATAATATAAGGACCAATGGTGTGAAATTCTGCTCATTTTGATATTAAAAATAATATATAAAATGGAAGAAGAATTAGTAACATAAAATTAAAAATGATTCTAATTATTTAATTTTTTTATTCATTTGAAAAATAAGAATATATAGAAATGGAAGTTATACAAAAATTGTTTTTAAAAGATTAAGTATGTTGTACATGGATTAAGAAAAAAATAGATGGATTAATTATGTGAAATATTGGGGTTTTTTTAATATCATTTTTAATTGTTCATGCATATAATTATATATGTAGATATATAAAGTTTAAATAAAACATAAATGTTTTTAATAAAGAACCTCATGTTAAATAATAAAACTCAAGACAAATTAGTATTAAAATATAAATAAGAAAGAAAAATAATAATAATAAAATATCTTTCATATTTAATTTTTTAAAAATAGATTAAATACTTGAATAAATGTGAAAAAAATAGATGAAAATTAATTCATAAATTATTTTTTATTTTTTACTTATAATTCTATTAACTTTTGTTTATGGGTAATTTAAGTAAAAGTTATTTAACTATTAGAGTTAGGTATAACGGTATATTGTTGTTGTATTAAAATTTCCTTTGACATTGGCTCCGGTAGCCAACTTTTTTGTGAGGGATTCTATTTGAGCCCAAAATATGTCTTAGTACATCTAATTTAAATTCATAAATTTAAATTTCTATTATATCCTAATATGAATTTACTAATAAGAACAACACATATTAAATCCTAAAATAAAATATTTTTTTTCTCATGATACACGATAATTAGTTATTCCTATTCAAATCTCTGTATCTTCTTTCTGAAGATATCAAAGTTTTTTTTTTTTTTTTTCTGCTTCTTCTTCTTATTCTTCTCCCTCCCTCCAAAACTCTAATCCACCCTATCAAAATTCATCATCATCATCAACATCATTATTTTTTATTATTTTGAAACCCTAAACCCTAAAAGAAAGTTTGAATAAAATCAAATAATAGATTACAGTAGTAGTCAAAATAGTTTTTTGAAGCAACCCATCAAAAAGGAGGTAAATATTCATATAAAGGGGTTTCACAATTTTTGTAGAGCACCATCAATTATTTTCTATATAGTTTTTTTGACAAAAATTAAAGGGTCCGGTAGTTAGATTAACAATAACATATTATTAGAGTTGTTATTATTTTTTCATTTAAATAGTACATTATTTGAGAACTATTCTTTCTTGTTAGTGCCTGATATATATGTGTTTATAAGTTTTGTTTTTACTTTTCCACGAGCATTCTTATAGATAATTTATAATGTAATTTTTTTTGTATTGAAAAGTTTTATAATGCTTATGTAAAAGTTTGATTTTTTTTTTTCTGTATTTATAATCCTTATGTGCTTATAAGTTTTTTTTTTTTTTTTTGAGAATTATTTTCTATATTGAATTTTTTTTGAAATAATTTTTTTTTTTAGTTTGTTTATTATTTATTATTTGAGTTTACCTTGAGGGTAATTTGGAAAAAATAATAGGGTGTAATGAGAATAAAATAAAATTTTAAATAATTAAACATGGTGTACTTAAAAATTGGGAGTACTTAATGATTTTTTTTGGTGTAAGTAGAATCCCATTTTTTGTGTTGGGACTTTTTTATCCTCGTTTGGTTTTTGTGTTTGTGTTTTTTTGACTTTTGTGAGAGAAAAAGTGTAATGATTATGGATAAAAAGTAATATTTTATCTAATTGACTTTTGTAGTCAATTTTGTCTTTTTGTAATTTTTTAGCCCCAAAATAAATGCCAAACCAGGGTTAAAAAGAGAACAAGAAGAAAAATGTACAAAATTTTAAAAGTAAATATTACGTTTAATAATATATATATATATATATATATTTGTTCAAATGTTATATATATATATGCAAGTCACTTATCAATTTATCTATCTGTTTACCTCACCACCACTACTAGCCGCCGCTGGTGACTTTTCAACTCACATCCTTATCTTAAAAAAAAAGATTAAATCTCAAATTAATCCTATATATAATCATCACTTACTTCATATTATGGGTTGTTTTGGGAAGGATACATTTTAATCAAAATAAATAAATTACTAAAAAAAATAAAACTCTTTTTTTTTTTTTTTTTCTAAACTACAATTAAATTCACAATTTTGATATAATTACATTGATTTCCCTTTTTATTAAAGATAAATGGACTAAAACTAATGCAAATAGTGTGAAAATATCAAAATAAATGTGGGAAAATATATATTTCAAAGTAAAAAAGATCACAATATTACTTTTTATCCATATAACTAACAAATTATTGATAAAAAAAGTTAGTTGAATGTTAAGTGAATTAAAATTTTAAAAGAACTGAACGTAATTATGTCAAAATTATAAAACTTATTGTATTTTATCTAAATCTTAAGAAATGTCAACACAATTTATCCATAAAAATTTTATCAAAAGAATTATGGCATAAGATTGATCATTTCGTCGCCTCGATTATGAAAAAATATATGTGATAAACAATTCAAAAGGCCTAATGTTATTATTATTTCATCAAAAGAATTATGAGAAATAATACAATAAAAAATTCTTATATTTTTTAAGTGTGAGACAACAAAAAAAATAGTGATTTTTATGCCCCTGTTTTTATTTAATAGAATTTTCTTATTTTAAAAATTTTTAAATGATTTTTAACTAAATTATTTTTTTTATGAAATATTTGTCCATATTTTAATGTAGAGAATGCTATGATATAGAAAGTGTACCATAGGTAAATGATGTCATTTATGAGTTTGATTATCATAAACGGCATAAGTCAAAACCAAAAACATAAAAATCATAACAAAAGGTGTATATGATACATACTCAAAAGAATTTCTTTTTTAATGTAAAAGATAACGGAAAGATCGCATATGTACCTTATAACTAAAGAAGAAAATTATATAATTTCATACTTTTGTAAAACATAATTATAAAAAAAAATATAAAAAAAATCAAAAATAAACAACATATGAGATATAACAAAAAAAAAAATTATTAGCCATGACTACAATTTGACCACAATTAAAAAAATAATATAATTAAAAATATATAATACATCCCTTTTATGAGGGGTGTATAATAAAATTTTCTAAAAGATAAACTTCGAATAAAATAGAAAAATGTTTAAGACCCCCAGTGGGGGTCACTGGGGTCATGTACGGAGGCTTCCCATTGGTAAAAAAAAAAAAACTATGTTTTTTTTTTTAATGATTTTGACAAATGGCATCTTGCCACTCATCGACCCAATTGGAGTCTGTAGCAAAGTCGAATAAAATATATATTATTAAATTTGACTTGTAGAATAGACGACTCATTCTGGGCGCCTTAATGTCGGACGGCGGCAAATTATTTATACATCTTGGATGTGAATTTTTTTTCAGAAAATTGTTTAAGACCACTAAAACAGTGAGCTCTAATAGCTCTAAAAACACTGTAGCTCCAATTGATTTGATGTTTTACTCTTTATTTTATTTTTATTTTTATTTTTTGCACTGCCAGCAATGCTCTCTTTTTAGTGGTATGTATCACTACTGTTTTTTTTAACTACATCTTTGATGTGATTGACAATCGAAGCTTCGATCAATGGCCCCGTTTGGTAGAGCTGTGGGAAAGTGATTATAGATTATAGCTTAACAGATTATGACTTATAGCTGTGAGCATAAGCTGTGAACCTATTTGGTGCAGCTGTGAGATTATGGATTTAAGCAGCAAAGTAGTGTTTGGTTAATAAGCTGTAAAATAACTTTTTACTGTATAATTGTCCATTTTGCCCTTATATGATATAAAAATGATTATTTTGTCATTTTTTTAGTTTTAATTTAAAAAAAATTATTTCATTAATAAAAGTTAATATAATTTGCATCAATTAATACTAAAATTAATAATAGTATCAATTAGTATAATTTTTTTCATTTTTTCATTACAAATTAATTAGTGTCAATTAATGGCTTAATTACCATCAATTAATACTAAAATTAATAATAGTATCAATTAGTATAGTTTTTTTCATTACAAATGAATTAGGTGTCAATACTAATTAATATAAAAATGCTGAAATTAGTGTCATTTATTTTGTCAATTATATGTTTTCATTTAATAGAAGTTATTTAATTTATTATTTAATTGTGCAATTTAATCATTATTATTTTTAATTATTATTGTGCAATTTATTATTTTTTAATCACTGTTATTTTTTATTATTTAATTGTGCAATTTCATTAATAGTATCAATTGTTAATCATTATTATTTTTAATTATTATTTATTGATATTAATTGAAATAAATTTATTTAAATTGTGCAATTTATTTAAATTGATTATTTTTGTTTTTAATTGGTAAAGAAATTACCAAATAAATTTTTTTAATATTTATTTTTTTAAATAAATTTTTTTAATATTTATTTTTTTAAATAAATTGTTTTTCATTTTATTTTGAAAAGTAAATATTAATTCTGAAATAAATTGTTTTTAATATTGAATTTTTTCTCTTTTTTTTTTCAATTTATTTTCTAGGGTTTGAAAACCCTAGCTCGTGCTCTGACTCGATGGCCGGCGCTAGGGTTTTGAATCGCGATGACAGCGAGCTTGAGGCGAGCTTGATCGCGATGGTTCGAACGAGAGCAGAGCTTGAGCGGAGCCGCGATCGTTCAAGCAGAGCTTGAGGTGAGCTTGCGATCGTGATGGCGGCAGCCGGAGCCGCGATCGTGATGGTTCGAACAGAGAGGCGAGGAGATAACAGAGCCATGAGCTTCATAAGCTTTGCTTGAGAGAGAGAGAAAGAGAGAAATCATCAGAAATCTCCATAAATTATCGCCGGAAATCGCCTCTCGGAATCGCCTCAAGCTCTCTTCTCGCTCATGACGTGAGCGATGAACAAAGCGTGAAGTTTATATCTTGGCAGTTTGGTAATTCTTCAATTTTTGAAGGGGCATTTAAGTCATTTCATGCCCCTCCAAACAGCTGCGCACTTAATCCGAAATCAGAAGCATCTCCCGAGCAACTTGGCCAAATTGGCTTAAAATGACTTCTTTTAAGCTATAATCTGCAGCTGTAAGTTTCACCAAACAGATCAGAATGGCTTAATTTAAGCCATAAGTTGAAATAAGCTGAAGTTAATTTCTACCAAACAGGCACAATATGGGAAACCATACGTCACGTTTAATAAAAAAAAAATAATGCTTTGACTCATTAAGCATATGTCATCCCAGACGTGACTAATACTTTTTTTTTTTTTTTTTGAATGTGATGCAAATAAATTCACAAGAAATCAACACCACCAGACAATTACTAATTAATACGTGACTAATATTTAACTCATAGGTTAATTAAATTGTGAGTAAATTATGACGGTAATCTCTTATTTTAATTTTTGTGTCATTTTGATCTTTATAATTTTAATTGATTTAATTTTAATATTAAATTTATGATTTTGTTTTAATTTAATTCAATTGATTACAATTTTGAGAATTTTTCAATAAAAAATACACATATAAGTGGTATCTTTCATATTTTTAAGAATAAAATAATAAACATACTCAACTCAGTTAGTTAATCTCAATCGATTTCATGATAACTTTTAGTCAGAAAAAACTAACCGCATTATTATTTTGATTAAATGGACCCAAAATCTAAAATTAAGAGACAAATTTGAACTAATTAAAAATAGGAAAAATTACCAAAAAGTCTTTTTTGAAAAATCTGTAGTCTATTTAGTCTCATAATCTTTTGTTTTACCCAAAAGTCTTGTAACGTTATTCTTCTTCTCTGCCTCTCTTCTTCATTGCCTCTTTTGCTCTTTGTGATTTCCGACGATCGTTGATGGGTAACCATATCTTACTTCTTCTCTTTCTCTTTCCGATATATAGTCACCGGCGACCAACGACTACCATCGATTGGGAATCACCGGCAACCACCAACTGCCGACTCCTTACTTTACCTTCACCGATGGTAAAGAAAATATGTTTCCGACGAAGAAGATGAGTAGATCTACATCAGATTTGGTTAGATCTAAACAAAAAATAGTTCTTGGGAGGACAATCCTCTCTATACGCCTTTCTACTTGATCTCTTATTTTTTCTACATTTTTTCTACTATACACTTCTCTTTTTCTGTTCTAATGGTGAAAATTTTCAAGTTCTGAACAAGTTGTTTTCGAGTTTTAGTTACAAGCGGTAAAAATTGTAAAATATTGCAGTTTCAATTTTCTTTGGTGCTTGAATGCATCATGGTTTAAAATTGCAAAATTTTGTAGTTTCAAATTTTTTGATCTTGAAATGAATCATGGTATAAAACTATAAAATTTTGCGATTTCATAACATTATTTAGAAGCGTAAAATTTTACAGTTCATAACATATTTTTCAGTTGATTAATAAGGATAAATGCTTAATAAATTTTTGTTTTGAAACTGTAACATTTTACAGTTTCAAAACTTACTTTTCAGTTTGATCAATATTGGAGATTATTTGCTTAAACCTTACAAAAATTGAAACATAGCATATGTTTTTTTCCATTGTTGCTATTTTTTGTCGTTCCATTTTTTTTTTCTTTTAGTTTATCAATATTTAGCACATTTTGCTATGTTTTTTTGCTCTAATTTCTCCATTTATTCTTTTTTTTTCCCGGTAATATTCTAAACATTCTAGTGAGTCTTCAATGATATTCTTTACGTCCAGTGAACGTTCTGAATATTCCAACGATTTTCATTAACGTTCTTAACACTCCGGTGAACTTCTAGCGATGCTCCGGCTACTTCCCGGCGATACTCCGCGCGACTTCTTGGCGATACTCCGGTGACTCCCCGGTGATGTTGAACATTCCGACGAGTCTCCGGTGACCGTTTGACAGAAGTCTGACGGTAGTAGGATGTAACAGCGTTTGTAAATTATAAAAAAGAAGAAAAAAAAAAGAAGAAGAATTTTTTGGTAACAATTAAAAATATATAGAACTAATTGGTGCAAGTGTTTTGTTTGATGATTAGATGTGTCTTGAACTTTGCATATGGGACTTACTGGTAAGTTCCCCTTAAAAATATAAGAGCCAAAATGAATAAGAGACATAATATAAGGACCAATGGTTTGAAATTCTGCTCATTTTGATATTAAAAATAATAGGGCAAATTACATATACCCCCCATCGAGGTTTAGCTAATTACAGATACCTCTTGAGGTTTGAGAAATTACAGATACCTCCTTGAAGATTATATTTACATAACAAATTAGGGGACAAGTTGTTATGAAAATATAAACCTTATGGGGCAATTTGTTATGAAAATATAAACCTCAGGGGGGTATCTGTAATTTCTGAAACCTCAAGGGTATCTGTAATTTAGCTAAATCTCGAGGGAGTATATGTAATTTGCCCAAAATAATATATAAAATAGAAGAAGAATTAGTAACATAAAATTAAAAATGACATTTAATTTTTTTTATTCATTTGAAAAATAAGAATATATAGAAATGGAAGTTATACAACAATTGTTTTTAAAAGATTAAATATGTTGTACTTGGATTAAGAAAAAAATAAATAGATTAATTATGTGAAATATTGGGGTTTTTTTAATATCATTTTTAACTGTTCATACATATAATTATATATGTAGATATATAAAGTTTAAATAAAACATAAATGTTTTTTAATAAAGAACCTCATGTTAAATAATAAAACTCAAGACAAATTAGTATTAAAATATAAATATGAAAGAAAAATAATAATAATAAAATATCTTTCATATTTAATTTTTTAAAAATAGATTAAATACTTGAATAAATGTGAAAAAAATAGATGAAAATTAATTCATAAATTATTATTATTTTTTACTTATAATTCTATTAAGTTTATTTTATGGGTAATTTAAGTAAAAGTTATTTAACTATTAGAGTTAGGTATAAGGGTGTACGGAGAGCAAATATTCAGGCAAACCCGTACTCCTTTCTTCCAAGCTTCGTTTCTGTCCGATCACCTGCGTGCACAACAGCGGCGAGTTACCCGGCGGTGTGTGGCTGGAAAATCCCTCTGACGATCTAGTTAGCACACACCTGGGGATAAAGAGAGAGAGGAGAGAGAGTTGAGTGTAAGTATTTCTCTTACCAAAATGTCTTTTTTTCTATGGGGGGCGCAGATATGCTTATATACCCTCTGCGCCCCAAATCTACTCCCAGTGATCTCTCGACACGTGGTATTGTTATCCCATCTGTCAGCACAAATCTTGCTGAACATTACCTAATCCAACTGTCAGCCCACTCTACTGGGAGCTTGGCAGCCGGGCTACACATCTCAGCTATCAACTGCCATGCTACACTTTATGCCCAAGTGTTCTCATAGCCAAGCTCAAGGAGGACCGAGCTCGGTTGCATTCCGGCATAGCCGAGCTCGGGACAACTCATTTGGTTTACCGTCGGCCTTCCTGCCGAGCAAACTTATGAACCACGAAACACCACGCCTTACCTAGCGCTGGATATCTCACTTGACCGGCTTCTATACCATGAAGCCAAGTAGCTCGGTCCAACCACACCTTGCCTTAGCAAGCGAGATCCTTCGAGACAAGGCCACACTACCTCGGCCCAGCCTTGTTCGGCCCAAATCTGTCCGGCCCAATCCCAGACCATAAATCTCCCTCTCAATTGCCCCCTTAATTCCGTCCACGCAAGCGTGACTGGGATTACCTATTCCGACCGGGGTAACACTTCCTCGGTCCTCGGTTTGCAAAACGGTGACCGGGCTAGTCGACATACCTGTATTCAAAACTTGCCTGGTCGACTCCTCGATTCACCATTCTGTCTCTTGACTTGCTCGGTCGACGCCTCATCTGACCTTCCTGTCGCTTCAATTCTGAAGTTGCATTAATGGGGGACACGTGTCGTCCTTTTATTGGCCCTCGAGCAGCCAACCAGCGCGTCTGTTGGCATTTCAAATTTTTGGCGGCCCTTGGGTCTATATACATGCCCCTTCTTCATCGTTTCATCTTTACTGATTCTCTTCAAGCCTTTGACGCTCCAGAGCTCTCGCCCTTCCTTCCTTGCCATTGCTGAGTTCGTGCTTAAGGAAGAAGCCACTGCCCTTCCCTAGTAAGTCCTTCAACTTCTCTTTTGCTGTTATTTCAATTGGTATTTCGCATATTAGGGCACTAAATACGTAGTTTTTAGGACATAGACACCCAAAATCGTCCCAAACTCTTAACTCTCCTTCTTTGTTCTTCATTTTCCACGATGAACATTGAAGATCTGAAGGCAGGGCTCCGAGTCCTCCTTTGATCCAAAAATCACTTTCGACCGAGCAAATAACTTTGTTTGTCCGAACTTTAGTAGAAACTAGGATAGCCAAGGACTTGGCCGCTCGACCGAGCTAACATCACAGTCGACTTAGGCGTGAGCTCCGTCGTTAGCCTTTACGACTGAAGTGGTTTCGCACTCTTCATGACCGAGCTAAGGTCAAGCTCGCTTTGCGCGACCGTGCTCCCTCTTACACTTGCCATCCTTTTCCTGCAGAGTCCAAGGGGACCACAAACCGTTACCAAGGCTTTCAAGGACCGAGCAGCCATCAATCCCCAGTCTGTGCCAAACCTCCTCAGCCGAGCTAAATTAGTCGGCCACACATGGGGAAATTCCATTTCCTTGTCGACACTCCGGCTGCCCTGGCCGCGTTCTGGGAGGAGTACGGTATCCTGGCCGATGTTCACTTAGAGCTTGCCGAGATTGAGACAACCCCTTAGGGTAGATTAGACCAATGCCCCTTCACCGTGCTGTCTATAATTGAAGGAGGCCTCCGCTTCCTGGTCAACCCATTGATGACCGAATTTTTGCGCCGGACCAGGCTTGCACCCATACAAGTATCAACCAACACTTACCGAATTATCAATGGCGTCTATGAGCTAAACAACCGGCTAGGCACCAACTTAGGTTTAGCCGAGATACTACGACAATACACCCTTGGGCACACCGACGATGGCTTCGTTTATTATTTAAAAATTCAACCGGGCAAAGAAAAAATAGTGACCGGCACCCCAGATAAGGACTTACACGACGATGACTTTTTATGGGTGTCTAGCAACTATAAAATAGCCGACGTACCGGGCTGGTCAATTAGCAAGAATTTCGGCGAGACTTGTAAGCCGTGCTAACTTGCCCGGTCGCTTTGTTTCTGCACTAATTTGTACTTAACATTTTTCATTTTCCTTTGCGACAATCCAAGCCTTGCAAGCCAACTACCAATATCCCAACGTAGAAGCCATCCGGAGCCGTGCTCGCTATATCGTCACCGGATTATGTAACGCTCGGCTACACTCCAACTTCAGATATTGACTCCACGCGGAGCAAAGTTCTGAACTTTCTCCGTGCTCCATCACCTCCTCCAGACCCAACTCTACCGGACGTGCCGCTAATCCGGTTGACCGAAGAACAAGAGATGGCAAAACGAAGCCGTATCAAGAACCTTCTCACAACAACTTCAACCGAGATACCGAGCATTATCACCCGCTCTCCAGCTGCCGCTCTCCAGCTGCCGATCAATCCAGCGGCACCGTGGTTGCCTTGGCATCTCCAGCCGTCGAGAAAGCCAGCTAAGAAACCCGCCATGCTAGAAAAAGGCCTCGCGCAGATCCCTCTGCCGAGCTAGTTGAAGAGCTGACCACCGAGCAACCCGCCGTCATCGTAGACCTAACGCCGGCGTAGCGTCCACAGCTCAAACACCGGGGGTAAGAAGATCCCAGCAACAGCCTCCGTGAAGGGCGACAAAGAACATCTACTCGCCTTTGACCTCTCCAAGGCCCTTCTACTACCGAGCGACGTGGTCGGCAGCGACCATGTTCCAGACACTCGGTTGGTGAAGTCGGCCATGAAGTCCATGACCAGGGTAAGAGTCTCAAACTTCTACTCAAATTTTCACAAGTGTTTGCACGGTTTCCTTTCTGATCAATCTTTCTTGCAGGCCATCCAGAAGCAACACTTGGTCATGGAGCGAATTCATCGACTGCGGTAGAGGGCTAATGACCTTGCCGGCCAAGTCCAAAGTCTTCAAAGCAGCTTGGCGAGCAAAGTCTTCACTCGAAATTGCCAATCCGAGCAATAGCGGGTTGCTCGGCCCACTCGGAGATGCCGAGAAAAAGAGGGATGCGCTCGGTAAATTTGGATGCATTAAAAAAGTCCAAGGAGAAAGAGCTGGAAGATGAAAATAATGCTGCCTACAAGGAGACCGAGGACAGCTACAAAAAGCAAGTCTTTGCCACCCAAGACATCTACTTTAAAAGCGAGGTTGGAAAATGTTTGCACTCAACTCGGTCAAGGTCCTGATACTGACGTATTTGCCTCCCCACCGGCCGTCTTCCTACTGACCTATCTCGTGCCATATGCAGCAGCGTCTTCGTAGCGTTGCGAGCTAAAACAGGAAGGACTTGAAGGAGAAGGCAAGGCAGATGCTAAAGGAGAGGACCGCCAAGAGCAGGAGCAGCCCAGCCAAACAATGACCGGTGTCTAAGACCAAACCCCACCGATCAACCTGGAGGAAGCTGGCGACGAATTCACTAACCTTTCCCCCCTAGTGTAGTTTTCTTTATTTTCTTTCTTTTTGCTCTGCATATGTAGCGGGTTATGCGCCCACCTCTTGTACATATTTCTATCATCAATGAAAAAGCTCAATTTTCTTGAAGTGTTTGCACAGTCTTTAAGTCTCATAACTTCGGCCGAACAAAATACCTCGGCAAGACAAACAACATTAATTAACTTATATAACCGGAAAAAACATCTCGGTTTGAATCGCATAGTTGAACAAATCTTCAACTCCTTCAACCGGAATAAACATCTCGGTTGAGAATACCTAAGTTGATCAAAACATCAACTCCTTCAACCGGAATAAACATCTCGGTTGGAATCTGAGAGTTGAACAAAACACCAACTCCTTCAACCGGAGTAAACATCTCGGTTGAGAATACCTAAATTGATCAAAACATCAACTCCTTCAACCGAAGTAAACATCTCGGTTGGAATCTGAGAGTTGAACAAAACACCAATTCCTTCAACCGGAGTAAACATCTCGGTTGAGAATACCTAAGTTGAACAAAACATCAACTCGTTCAACCGAAATAAACATCTCAGTTGAGAATACCTAAGTTGATCAAAACATCAACTCCTTCAACCGGAATAAACATCTCGGTTGGAATCTGAGAGCTGAACAAAACACCAACTCCTTCAACCGGAGTAAACATCTCGGTTGAGATCTGAGAGCTGAACAAAACACCAACTCTTTCAACCGGAGTAAACATCTCGGTTGAGAATACCTAAGCTGATCAAAACATCAACTCCTTCAACCGGAGTAAACATCTCGGTTGAGAATACCTAAGCTGATCAAAACATCAACTCCTTCAACCGGAGTAAACATCTCGATTTTATCTTTGAAGCTGAGCAAATAATCGACTCCAATGACCGGAGTACATCATCTCGGTTTTTACTACAAAACAACAATTTGAATGCTAAAGCAAAGAAGAGATACTTCTATATATTGACAAAAAGAATGTTACATTACGAAGTGTAAGGCAAAAATTCGCTTTGCGAAAAAAGAAAGAAAAAGCTAGAAATAATACAGTTTGAGGTTGGCCGCATTCCATGGCCGGGGTATTCCTCTACCATCAAAGTCCTCCAAGTGGTATGCCCCCTTGCCCGCTAGACCAGTTATCTTGTAGGGTCCTTCCCAATTTGCCCTTAGCTTGCCTTCACCTGGCACCAGGGTATTGCCCATGACTTTCCTCAAGACCCAGTCACCTACTTTGAACAGTCTGGAGGTGCACCGTTTTGTTGTATTTCCTTGAAAGCTCTTGTTGATAGGCGGCCACGTGAATGAGAGCCTTTTTTCGACGCTCTTCCACTAGATCCAGTTCCAAGGCAATGGCCTCGGCGTTCAGCTCGGGCTCAAAACTTTTGCTTCTGAGGGTGGGCATGCCAACTTCTAAAGGTATGACCGCCTCCATGCCATAAGCCAAAGCAAATGGAGTTTCCCTGGTAGACCGCCGAGGGGTTGTTCGGTATGCCCAAAGGACGCTGGGGAGTTCCTCAACCCACTTTCCCTTTGCCTTCTCCAGCTGTTTCTTTAACCCATCAAGTATGGTCTTGTTTGACGCCTTCTCGGTTTGACCATTAGGCGTGGGTAAGCCGAGAATTGTAGAATTCAATCTTTAAATCTTCACAAAACCTCTGAATAGGCGACCAACAAAGCTGGGTCTTTGTTATCGAGATCGAAATTTTAGGGACACCAAAGCTGCGTGACCACATTACGCGGACAAACCGCTTCCGTCTTTCTCCTTGATTGTTGCCAAAGGTTCGCTTCAACCCATTTGGTGAAGTAGTCGTGGCGCGATGAAGAACTTTCGGTTGCCTGGTACTATTGAGAGCGGCCCCACTATATCTTGCCCCCACATTGCAAAGGGCCAAGGGCTGGTGAGGGGAAGGAGTTCCCTGGCTAGCTGGTGAATCTGATGAGCAAACTTCTGGCACTTCTCACACTTACGAACATATACGTGCGGCTGCATGCTGCGGCCACGATGTACTCTGAAATAGCTCGGTAGGCCAAGGACCTGTCCCATATATGACTACCACAGATGCCTTCGTGAATTTCGAACAGAAAGGCCTCCACGTGCTTTCGGGTGCACCGCCGGTAGGGACCGGTGAAAGACTTCTTGTATAAAGCGCTGGATGGAGAGAGCCAAAACCGCTCTGACTTCACCCGCACTTTATGTGCTTCCTTCTTGTCGGCTGGAAGGGTCCGTTTTCTGAGAAAAATGATGATAGGGTCCATCCAAGAAGGACCTAGCTCAGTATGAAATATACACTGCCGGTTTCCTCAATCTTTGGGTCTCGGAAGAATTCAATCAAGAGGGTTGGGAGATGTGCTATTGACCATGGAAGCAAGGCACCTTAACTCATCTGCCCGGCCGTTTTCTTCTCAGCCAATCTGTTGGACCCTGATCGCCTGAAATCGCTTGATGTGGTTCCTGACCAGAGCTTGGTACTTCATCATTTGGTCATCTTTTGCTTCGTAAACCCCAGAAACTTGGTTAACCACAAGCTGGGAATCACTGTAAACCATTAGCTCGGATGCTTGCATCTGAAACGCGCTCTTGAGCCCGGCCAAAAGCGTCTCATACTCGGTCTCATTGTTGGATGCTGGGAAGCCAAGGGCGATAGAATGTTCGATAGTCAGTCCATCCGGTGAAATCAGAACAATACCCAGCCCGGCACCGTGACGGTTCGATGCTCCATCAACAAAAAGTTTCCATATCTCCTCCACAAACAGCTTCCAACATTCTAATGGGCCCTGGGAGGATTGAGGGTTGATGGGATCATGGTTGCTCGGCTGTTCGGTTCCAAGCTCTGTGCTGAGCGGTTCCACATCAGCCCCCCTTGGCGATTCGGTACCGGACTCAGCAAGTTGATCCATAATGCCCAAGTCCGTAAATGAATCGCCAGGTTACGGTATTATGCCGGCCGCAGGCTCTGTTTTGATCGGTTCCACTTCTTCCTCCCTCGGTGATGCGGTACCGGACAGAGCAGGTTGGTCGGTGATACCCAACTCCGTCGTCGCATCGCCGGGCTATGGTATCGTACTAGCTGAAGGTGCTTCGGCGGGGCGCGCAAGTTCCGCATCGCCAACATCGCCAAGCTGTTGTATTTCGGTTGGGCTTGCATTCACCTCTCCATCTGCCACGGCAATATCGACCGGGTATACCGAATGAGTTCCAGGTGAAAATTGACCTTGAAGTCGGCGATGCAGGCTTTTATGGCAATGCGCGGCTGGAACTTGACATCAAACTGTCCCAATTCGACCGCCCACTTAAGAATTCGACTGGAGAAGTCTGCCCGCTCGAACAAAGCTTTGAGGGGGAACTCGGTTAAGACAATGATGGTATGAGCATGGAAATAGTGCGCCAACTTCCTTGAGGCCATCATCAATGCCAACGCAAGTTTTTCCAGCGGCAAGTATCTCGACTCTGCCGGTAGCAAGGTTTTCGGCGTAGAAGATGGGCGGATGCTTGATTCCTTCGGCCGGACAAGCACCGCCTTGGCGCATCTTTGCGATACGGCGGATAAAGGTAGAGTTCTTCTCTAGGCTCGGTGTGACCAACGGTGGCGAAGAAATACTCCTTGGGCTCGGCCAGCGCCCAGTCACACTTCTCGTCCCATGAGAACTTTGATTTCAAGGCTTGAAAGAAAGAGCGGCAGCAATCTGATGACCGGCTCATAAAATGATTAAGCGGCGACCATTTTCGGCGAATCTTTGCGTCCTTAGCTGGTAATTTGTTTTAACTCTTGCGGCTCGGTTGTGTAGTGCGCCCGATACCTCGGTTCGTGACTAGGAAACCCAAAAATTTTCCGGATTCCACGCCGAAGGCACACTTAGACGCATTCAGGCGTAGCTTGTGCTTCTTGAGAATGGCGAACATCTCGGCCAAGTTGGACAAATGGTCTGCTTGATGCCGGCTCTTAACCACCATATCATCAATATAAGCCTCCATTGTCCGGCCTAGCAAAGGTGTGAACATCTTGGTCACCATCCTTTGAAAAGTTGCCCCGGCGCTCTTCAAACCAAAAGGCATAACTCGGTAGCAGAAGAGTCCCCTTGGTGTAATGAATGAGGTGATCTCGGTCGGGACCCATGCATGGCAATCGATGGTAGCCGCGGTGGCGTCCAAGCGAGCCTGTTATGTCGATCGTCAAGTCCACTTTGGTCTATTCTAAGCGAGAGGAAGGCATCTTTTGGACAAGCTCGGTTGTGATCTTGTAGTCGGCCAAACTTGCCACTTCCCATTCTTCTTGGGCACCACGGCGGTGTTGAAATCCGAGGGTAGTGCACTTCTGAATCGCTCTCGCCTCAAGCAAGTTCTTTACTTCCTCGAAACTACCTCGGCGTGATCGTGGCCGATCTCCTTCATTTGGATGGCCGAAGCAGCTCAGGAAGACATTGAGATGATGGCATATAAAACTTCGGATCGAGGCCGGGCATGTCGTAAAGGCGACCATGCAAAGACTTCGATGTTGGTCATCAAAACCCAACCATCTCGGTCATTTCCTAGGCTGTAAGGCTTGAGCTGAGCAAGAAGAACTTGTCCGGATGCTTTGTATCAATTCGCACCTCCACCAATTCCTTGACAGCTTTGTCCTCGGCCTTGGTGCCCACATCGTCAAGGACTCCCCGGTCCTCCGGTCCCTTAATCATTTGAACGAAGCCTTTGGCAGCCCGGCTCCCGTTGACTGCCACGAAGCATTGCTTCGACATGACTTGATCGCCCCAGACCTCCTCGATTGCCCCCATGGCTGAGGGGAATCTCATCACCTGATGGTAGGTCGACGCCACGGCTTGCATAGGGTGAAGCCATCCCCTTCCAAGGATCAAATTATAAGTAGATGGCACCTGCAACACCCAGAACTCCACTTGTTTGACCACGGATCCCGCTTTGACCGGCAGGATAATCTTTCCTAAAGGCCACTCTAGTTGCGAGTTGAAACCAACCAGTGGCAAAGTTGCCGGGGCCAAATCCGTATCTTGGAGCTTGAGTTGTTTGAAAGCGTCGTAGTACATGATCTCGACCGAGTTTCCCTAATCGATCAAGATCCATTTAACATCAAATTCCTTGGCGAGTGTTACTACTAAGGCGTCGTTGTGTGGCGTCTGAATCGCTCTAGATCCCTTAAGGTGGGCCAGTCACATCTTTCTCTTGGTCTTCCCCTCTTGATCGCGGAGTTGAACCGACAAAACTTTCCTCATGTGTTACGCCTTCTTGATCATTCCTCGGCTTCGCATACAGCGCCGGTTCCACAATGTCGTGGATGACATTAACAACCCTTGTGGGCGCATTACGGTCATCGGTCCCGCGGATCAGCGGAGCTTGGTCGCGGCTTTCACACCTCCATCAATGTAAAGGTCCAAGTGTCATTTGTGACTAGCTCTTTCAAATCTTGCCTCAAAGGAAAGCATCCTCTGTCCGGTGGCACGCTCGGTGAAAGCGTGCAATGGTACCTCGGATTGAAGCCGTTACGTCGTCGCCTAACTAGCGAGAAGCGGACATACTCCTCGTCACGGATTTCACTAAGTATGTGATAGATTGGAATCTTAAAGACCGTGGTGATGCCTGTCCTGGCCTTCAACCTTCTGTATGCATCGGCTATGTCATCCCGGGGGTAGTCATCCCGGTCATTCCGACGTCCCCTACCCCGGTTTTTGCGATTGGAGCCGCTGTCCGATTCCTCAGCGCGGTCACTCGATTGCCTGAACTCTTGCGCAACTGCGTTCACTATGCCAGCTGAACTCTTATGCATTTGCTCTTTGGTAGCGGTGAATCTTGGACGCATTATCCTCTACTCGGATGTGCACATTGATGCCGTGCATGAGCTAGCTCATGGATGTCGGCTGGTACATGGTAAGCAAATCCCGCAGTCTGTGTCCGACCGAGAGACCACGCTTGTATTGAGTGATTGCAAGGTTGACCGGGCAATCCAAGATCTTATTGAAGGTCTCCCAATATCTGGAGTTATATGCCTTCAATGTGTCGCTCGGTTCCATCTTGATACTCAGTTGGTGATCAACTTCCTTTGGTGTTGTGGGGTTGGTTTTGAAGCGCGTCACAAAGTTGACCAGCGATGCCACCTTTCTATGCTCCCCTCCGGCAACCTCTCGAACCATTTCAGGCCCAGTTCGCCTAAACTTGATGGGAAGATGAGGCACATAAGTGCGTCATTCACTTTGTGTCGACCATGACCTGTCGGAAGTGGCTTACATGCATGTAGGGATCGGTCTTTCCGTCATAGAGCGTGAACTTAGGTTGGTGGAAGCCTACCGGAAGCGGTGTTGTTTCTATCTCCAGGGAGAAAGGGGTGACGCTCAGCCTCGCCAAGTCTGTATCGAGAAGGAGTGGCGCTACTAAGCGTGGTGGAGGCATTCCGACCTCCTCGCTGGTATGGACCCCACAGGATAGCCGCTGGAACGCCGGCACCCTCTGAGCCTCCCGCCGGCGAGCCTTTTCCTTCAAGGCGCATAAATCCTCTGAGCAGCGGAATAGGAGTACCTCGGCGTCGTCGCCCGAGCGTGAGGTGGTAAGTGCTATCTTCTTGTTGGACTTCTCTGCCACATCGAATCACCAACCTTGTAACCACGGTAATAGAAATGGGGAGTGTCTCGTGACTCATTGCTGAGCGGTGGGGTTGGGTGCGCTTCTGTGGTCTCCACTCGGCTACATCCTTCCTTTGACATCTTGCTTGACTCCTCCATCTCCGCCGTCATTCGCCGGATGGCGGCGTCCTGGTCCCTGAGCTTGTGTTCCAGACGTCTTGCATGTGATTCTCTCCGCCGCCGATGACCGTCTGGACTCCATGAATGACCATAACTTCTTTCGCGCTTATCTCGCGCGTCTCGCGACTGTCCTCCTGGGAATGTCTCCAGCTCCGCCATTGGAGGGATGGCGGATGTCCTTCTCTTTGTCTGCCTGACTCCGGGGTAACTCCATCGATGGCGGACAACGGAATCTCGTCGTTGTTCGCCATGTAAAGCGATTAGATAAGCCTGGAAGACAAGGTTTTGTCTGTAAAGTTCCCACAGACGGCGCCAATTATACGGGGAGCAAATATTCAGGCAAGCCCGTACTCCTTTCTTCCAAGCTCTGTTTCTGTCCGATCACCTGCGTGCACAACATCGGTGAGCTACCCGGCGGTGTGTGGCCGGAAAACCCCTCCGACGATCTAGTTGGCACATACCTGGGGATAGAGAGAGATGAGAGAGTTGAGTGTAAGTATTTCTCTTACCAAAATGTCTTTTTTTCTATGGGGGGCGCAGACATGCTTATATACCCTCTACGCCTCAAATCTACTCACAGTGATCTCTCGACACGTGGTATTGCTATCCCATCTGTCAGCACGAATCTTGCTGAACATCACCTAACCCAACTGCCAGCCCACTCTACTGGGAGCTCGGCAGCCGGGCTACACATCTTGGCTATCAACTGCTATGCTGCACTTTATGCCCAAGTATTCTCATAGCCAAGCTCAAGGAGGACCGAGCTCGGTTGCATTCCGGCATAGCCGAGCTCGGGACAACTCATGGTGGTTTACCGTCGGCCTTCCTGCCGAGCAAACTCATGAACCGCGGAACACCACGCCTTGCACTGGCTGGACATCTCACTTGACGGCTTCTATACCATGAAGCCAAGTAGCTTGGTCCAACCACACCTTGCCTTAGCAAAGCGAGATCCTTCGGGCAGGGCCGCACTACCTCGGCCTAGCCTTGTTCGGCCCAAATCTGTCCGGCCCAATCCCAGACCATAAATCTCCCTCTCAAAGGGTATATTATTGTTGTATTAAAATTTGGTTTGACATTGGCAACGGTAGCCAACTTTTTTGTGGGGAATTCTATTTGAGTCCAAAATATGCCTTATCGTCCAATTTAAATTCATAAATTTAAATTCTTATTATATCCTAATATGAATTTATTAATAAGGACAACACATATTAAATCCTAAAATAAAATATTTTTTTTTCTCATGATATACCTTAATTAATTATTCATATTCAAATCTCTGTATTTTCTTTCTCAAGATGTCAAAGTTTCTTTTTCTTCTTCTTCTTCCCTCCAAAACTCTAATCCGCCCTACCAAAAATCACCATCATCATCAACATCATTATTTTTTATTATTTTAAAACCCTAAACCCTAAAAGAAAGTTTGAACATAATCAAATAATAGATTACAGTAGTAATCAAAATAGTTTTTGAAGCAACCCATCAAAAAGGAGGTAAATATTTATATAAAGGGGTTTCACAACTTTTGTAGAGCACCATCAATTATTTTCAATATCATTTTTTTGACAAAAATTAAAGGGTCCGATAGTTAGATTAACAATAACATATTATTGGAGTTGTTATTATTTTTCATTTAAATAGTACATTATTTGAGAACTAATCTTTTTTGTTAGTGCCTAATATTTATGTGCTTATAAGTTTTGTTTTACTTTTCCACGAGCATTCTTATGGATAATTTATAATGTAAAAGGTTTTTTTTTTTTTTTTTTTTTTTGTAATGAAAATTTTATAATGTACGTAAAAGTTTGATTTTTCTATATTTATAATGCTTATGTGCTTATAAGTTTTTTTTTTTTTTTTTTTTTTTTTTCTGTATTTGAGAATTATTTTCTATATTGAAAAGTTTTTGAAATAATTTAGTTTGTTTATTATTTATTATTTGGGTTTACCTTGAGGGTAATTTGGAAAAAATAATAGGGTGTAATGAGAGTAAAATAAAATTTTAAATAATTAAACATGGTGTACTTAATGATTTTTTTGGTGTAAATAGAATCCCTTTTTTTATGTTGGGACTTTTTTAGCCTCCTTTGGTTTTTGTGTTTGGGCTTTTTTGGTTTTTGTGAGAGAAAAAGTGTAATGATTATGAATAGAAAGTAGTATTTTGTCTAATTGACTTTTGTAGTCAATTTTGTCTTTTTGTAATTTTTTAGCCCCAAAATAAATGCCAAACCAGGGTTAAAAAAAAAAGAAGAAGAAAAATACACAAAATTTTAAGAGTAAATATTACGCTTAATAATATATTTATTTATATATTTGTTCAACTATTTGTTCAAATGTTATCTCTATATATATATATATTTATGCAAGTCACTTATCTATTTATCTATCTGTATACCTCACCACCACTACTAGCCGCCGCCGGCAACGTTTCAACTCACATCCTTATCCAAAAAAAAAAAGATTAAATCTCAAACTAAATAACATATACTCGGTGGACTTTTCACCAATTAATCCTATATATAATCATCACTTACTTCATATTATGGGTTGTTTTGGGAAGCATACATTTTAATCAAAATAAATAAATTACTAAAAAAAATAAAACTTTTTTTTTTCTAAACTACAATTAAATTCACAATTTTGATATAATTACATTGATTTCCCTTTTTATTAAAGATAAATGGACTAAAACTAATGCAAATAGTGTGAAAATATCAAAATAAATGTGGAAAAATATATATTTCAAAGTAAAAAAGATCACAATATTTCTTTTTTATCCATATAACTAACAAATTATTGATAAAAAAAATAAGTTAAATGTTATGTGAATTAAAATTTTAAAAGAACTCAACGTAATTATGTCAAAATTATAAAATTTATTGTATTTTATCTAAATCTTAAGAAATGTCAACACAACTTATCCATAAAAATTTTAACAAAAGAATTATGGCATAAGATTGATCATTTCTCGTCGCCTAGCTTATGAAAAATATATGTGATAAACAATTCAAAAGGCCTAATGTTATTATTATTTCATCAAAAGAATTATGAGATATAATACAATAAAAAAATCTTTTTTTTTTTTTAAGTGTGAGACAACAAAAAAAATAGTGATTTTTATGCCCCTGTTTTTATTTAATAGAATTTTCTTTTTTTTAAAATTTTTAAATGATTTTTAAATAAATTAACTTTTTATGAAATATTTGTCCATATTTTAATGTAGAGAATGCTATGATACAGAAAGTGTATCATAGGTAAATTATGTCATTTATGTGTTTGATTATCATAAACGGCATAAGTCAAAACCAAAAACATAAAAATCATAACAAAAGGTGTATATGATACACACTCAAAAGAATTTCCTTTTTAATGTAAAGATAGCGGAAAGATCATATGTACCTTATAATTAAAGAAAGAAAATCATATAGTTTTTATAGCGATCCGGGTTTACCCTTGTTGTATAGTGATCGAGACATGTGTCCGTGGATGTTAGTAGTTGATTATTATCTGGTTTACATCATTTCCTACTTTGTATCTGCGTTATAGGTTGTCTTTGGCGGGTTTATTCTGAATTAGTTGAACTTAGGAACCAAAACTAGTTGCCCGGATCTTGGCTGTTACGCTCGGCGGAAATTCGGCGCTTGGCGGGACCTTGTTGTTGCTTGTCCGCTCGGCGGGTTTTAGCCTTCGGCGAGAATACACACATCCAGTATTTCCTGTGTAGTGTTGGGCCTTTCGGCGAAATTAGCCACTCGAGCAGGAGGTTGTGAGTGGCCTTCGGCGGGAGTTGGGAGCTCGGCGAGACTGGTATGTTGAGATTGCAGGAGTGTGCATTCGCTCGGCGGGTTGGCGCTCGGCGGAGTTTGTAGTAAGCGCAAGCGGGGGTTTCCATGCTCGAGCAGGGCGACTCTTATTTAAGCGAGACGACTTTTTGAACACTTTTTCAAGATTTTCTCTCTCTTACTTTTCCAAAAGCCATTTTGAGCTTCTCACTCTAAAACCGTCCCTTCTCTCTTAGATTTGATCTAGTAGGAGTTATTTGCTCACTTTTGGCCTTTACAAAAGTTGTGTTGATCATCGAGGGCTACATTTTAATCTGAAAATTTCAAAATTGAACATCTTGGTTTTGATCTTCATCTCCATTGGAGCTCAAACTTTGAGGTAGGGATAACCTACTCCTCTTTATGAGCTTTGTCTTTAAATTTTTGTGTTTTGAGATGTTGGGGGTTTTTATGTGATTTTGGATCTTTTGTGTAATTTCACAAAAGTTGGGGTTTTATTTATAATGAACCTAGAGGCATGTTTGGTATAGAGATATGGAATAAATGTTGGAACATTGATAAAAAAAAAAAAATGAAACCTAAGGGTTGTAATGTTAATTATGGAAAATGCCTAATTACATTGATTAATTAATTGGGATAGTTAATTGTGGAAAATGAGGAATTGAAAGGAAATGTTGAGATTGGGAGTGCGTGGGATTAAAGGGAGTAGTTGAATTACTCACCACACACCGAATTGAAATATTGACCATATATCCATTTGTTGCATTTATATTATGTATAGAAATAACTGCTTTGGACTATCGGTGGAGGATAGTCTTGATTGTTGTAGACAATGCATAATGATTAGGCAAACTAAAACCGATCATCGAAATGTGTCATTGAGTATGACAGTTAGGAGAATACATTAATTTTATGTATTGGTGATGATGTGTATAATAGTTGTTTATATGCATTGTGTTGTGTTGGAGGAGACAGTGGATGTACTCCACGGTTTAGGGGATGATAGGGGATGGACCTCCAAACCGGATGTTGTTTGGGAGAAGATAGGGGATGAACTCCATGGATATAGCTCATATGCTTATCTAGTAATGTGTTGACACAGCTCATATGCTTGTCTTTGGAAGTGTGATATTGCTCTTAGGCATATCTATGGAAGTGTTGATATAGCTCATATGCTTATCTGTTGATGTGTTGATATAGCTAGTATGCTTATCTTTTATTTAAATGGGAAAATGTTTAATATGAGTTACAGTCTCATACGGGTTGTTTGGCCAGGTTTTGAGCCATGGTTATGAATTGAGAATTGAAAAGAAATGGAAAATGAATTGTAACATGGACTTGTATGTCATGAAACTGTAAGATGATATAAGTGGATGTATCAGTGTTGGCCATCTATCAACTGCTAATGTTTTAGTCATTGTTCATAGTTGGTTTAGTGTATTTCTACTGGGCTGTGGCTCACCCTATATGGGAACATCATTTTCAGGTATAGCTAACATGCCACTTCCAAGGACGTAGCTTGGGAGGCTTGAGGCGGAAAGATTTTTTTTGTTGTCTATCTTCTTTTGATATATTACATGTAAATTCAAGCCAAGGGCTTAAGGTGTAGATGAGTTAGTACTCTCCATTTTGTAACCAAATGTTAACTTGGAAAGCTGTAAGCCCTTAGGGCATTTGCTTTTGTTGTTAACATGTAATTCCTTTTGTATTGAAACTCTGATGAATAGAAGAATGTGGATCTTTTGTATATATCAATGCATGTCTATATTGATGGATTTAATGTTATTATTTTGAGGGCATCACAGTTTTATACTTTCTAAATCATAATTATATATAAAAAAAAATCATAATTAAACAACATATGAGATTTAACAAAAAAAAAAAATTTATTAGTCATGACTACAATTTGACCACAATTTAAAAAATAATATAATTAAAAATATATATAATACATCTCTTTCAAGAGAGGGGTGTATAATAAAATTTTCTAAAAGATAAAGTTGGAGTGGTTTGGGATGTCTAAAATAAATGTATTTTTTTACTTTTTATAAAATATGGGTTAGGTATGGGTTGGGTTTGAAGTAATGTGTTAGAGAGGTGATGTGACTTAAATAAGATGATGTGATTTAAATAAGATAGTCACTTTTTAACTTTTTAAATTTTTTAATTTATGTCAAACAAGGCCTTAGAATAAAATATATATTATTAAGGATTGGTTTGGGATGTCCTAAAAAAGTGCACTTTTTGACTTATTGGTGGGTTTGGGTTGGGTTTGATGTGATGTGTTAGAGAGGTGATGTGATTTAAATAAGATGATGTGACTTAAATAAGATAGTGACTTTTTGACTTTTTGATTTATTTAGTACATGCCAAACTAACCCTAAATTTGACTCGTAGGATAGGCGACTCATTCTGGGCGCCTTAACGTCGGACTCGTAGGATAGGCGACTCATTCTGGGCGCCTTGACGTCGGACGGCGGCAAATTATTTATACATCTTGGATGTGAATTTTTTTTGAACTACATCTTTGATGTGATTGACAATCGAAGCTTCGATCAATATTGGAAACCATACGTCACTAATAATGCTTGACTTGCTTCCGTTTAATCGAAAAACAATAATGCTTGACTCATTAAGCACATGTCATCTCAGACAATTACTGATTAATATGTGACTAATATTTAACTGAAAAATGTCTCGTAACTCAAATTTTATGGTTCAAAAGTGGCTCAAATGGCCAAAACGACGTCGTTTTGGCCACTTTTATATTGATACGTACTCAACGGCGTCGTTTTAGCCATTTGAGCCACTTTTGAGTCACAAAATTTGAGCTACGTAGCATTGTTGTATTTAACTCATAAGTTAATTAAATTGTGTGCAAATTATGACGGTAATCTCTTATTTTAATTTTTGTGTCATTTTGATTTTTATAATTTTAATTGATTTGATTTTGATATTAAATTTATGATTTTGTTTTAATTTAATTCAATTGATTATAATTTTGAGAATTTTTTAATAAAAAATGCACATATAAGTAGTATCTTTCATATTTTTAAGAGTAAAATAATAAACCTACTCAACTTAGTTAGTTAATCTCAATCGATTTCATGATAACTTTTAGTCAGAAAAAAACTAACCGCATTATTATTTTGATCAAATTGACCCAAAATCTAAAATTAAGAGTCAAATTTGAATTAATTAAAAATATAAAGCGAAAATGAATAAGAGACATAATATAAGGACCAATGGTGTGAAATTCTGCTCATTTTAATATTAAAAATAATATATAAAATGGAAGAAGAATTAGTAACATAAAATTAAAAATAATTCTAATTATTTAATTTTTTTATTCATTTGAAAAATAAGAATGTATAGAAATGGAAGTCATACAAAATTGTTTTTAAAAGACTAAGGTTGCGTTTGATAGAGTTTTGTAAATATGATTTGAGATTATGAGTTGTATTTTCAGTTTGTGAGTTGTGGAATTATAATTTGAGTGTAGAAAATTTGTTTAGTTATGATTTTTGAATTGAGTATGAAATTGAGTTTTGAAAGTTTAATTTGACATGTGAAGTAAGAAAATTTATTTGGTTATGAATTTTGAAAAGAGTTTTCAAAACTTAATTCAAATTATTAAAACTCATAACAAAACACACTACTTTCATACTATTAAAAATTCTGATCAACACTCATAACCAAACTCTTTTTAAAATTCAATTAAAAAAATTTATTATTATTAGAAAATAACATTAATCAATTTTTTAATTGAAAATACTACAAAGGAAATAATTTTTTTTCAAAATAAATATTCAAAAAATTTAAATCATAAATATTTCAATAATTTAAATAATCTAAAAAATTTAATAAGTAAAAAATTAAAATAAATATTCAAAAAATTTAAATCGTAAAAATTTAAATAATTTAAATATTCAGAAAATTTAAATAATTTAAAATGTTAATATTTTAAATTTAAAAATAACTCTACACTCAAATCGTAATTAAACATATAAAACAAAACTCAATTAAGAAATTATTTTTAAAACTCATAACTAAACACATAACTCGAAACTTCATACTACTTTCACAACTCTACACTCAAATCGTGACCAAATACATAACAAAAAATTAAAATATTTAAAAATATTTTTATAAAATAGAGTTTGAATTTATTTTTATAAAATATTTTAAAATTTAAAAAATTAAAATCGTAATATTTTGAAATTAAAATTTTTAAAATATTCAAAAATTAAAAATTAAAAAATAAGTAACATATTTAAATATTAAAATATTTAAAATCTTAACAAAATTAAAATATTTTTAAAATATTAAAATATTTAAAAAAATTTAAAAATTTAAATATTGATTTGAATTGAGTTTTGAAAAGAGTTTTGAATTATGTGAGTGGTTATGAGTTTTGAAAAATAATGATTATGTTTTGAATTGAGTTTTAAAATTAGGTGTAGAATTATGATTTAAAAGCCCCAAATAGACAATACACTCAAATCAATGTGTGAAACTATATTTTGAGATGCTTACCAAACGGAGCCTAAGTATGTTGTACTTGGATTAACAAAAAAATAGATAGATTAATTATGTGAAAATTGGGTTTTTTTTAATATCATTTTTAACGGTTCATACATATAATTATATATGTAGATATATAAAGTTTAAATAAAACATAAATGTTTTTAATAAAGAACCTCATGTTAAATAATAAAACTCAAGACAAATTAGTATTAAAATATAAATAAGAAAGAAAAATAATAATAATAATAAAATATCTTTCATATTTAATTTTTTTAAAATAGATTAAATACTTGAATAAATGTGAAAAAAATAGAAGGAAAGTAATTCATAAAATATTATTATTTTTACTTATAATTCTATTAAGTTTTGTTTATGGGTAATTTAAGTAAAAGTTATTTAACTATTAGAGTTGGGTGTAAGGGTATATTATTGTTGTATTAAAATTTGGTTTGACATTGGCTACAATAGCCAACTTTTTGTGGGGGATTTTATTTGAGCCCAACATATGTCTTAGTACGTCCAATTTAAATTCCTATTATATCGTAGTATGAATTTATTAATAAGGACAACACATATTAAATCATAAAATAAAATATATATTTTTCTCATAATACACCCCAATTAGTTATTCCTATTCAAATCTCTGTATTTTCTTTCTCAAGATATTAAAGTTTCTTCTTCTTTTTCTTCTCCCTCCCTCCAAAACTCTAATATATCCTACCAAAAATCACCATCATCATCAACATCATTATTTTTTATTATTTTGAAACCCTAAACCCTAAAAGAAAGTTTGAATAAAATCAAATAATAAATTTAAGTAGTAATCAAAATAGTTTTTGAAGCAACTCATCAAAAATGAGGTAAATATTCATACAAAGGGGTTTCACAATTTTTGTAGAGCACCATCAATTATTTTTAATATCGTTTTTTTGACAAAAATTAAAGGGTTCGGTAGTTAGATGAACAATAACATATTATTGGAGTTGTTATTATTTTTTCATTTAAATAGTACATTATTTGAGAATTACTCTTTCTTGTTAGCGCCTGATATTTATGTGCTTATAAGTTTTGTTTTTACTTTTTCACGAGCATTCTTATAGATAATTTATAATGTAAAAGTAGTTTTTTTTTTGAAAAGTTTTATAATGTTTATGTAAAATTTTGATTTTTTTTTTCTATATTTATAATGGTTATGTGCTTATAAGTTTTTTTTTTTTTCCTGTATTTGAGAATTATTTTCTATATTAAATTTTTTTTGAAATAATTTAGTTTTTTTAGTTTGTTTATTATTTATTATTTGGGTTTACCTTGAGGGTAATTTGGAAAAAATAATAGGGTGTAATGAGAGTAAAATAAAATTTTAAATAATTAAACATGATGTATTTAAAAATTGGGAGTACTTAATGATTTTTTTTTTTTTTTTTGTGTAAATAGAATCCCCTTTTTTGTGTTGGGACTTTTTTAGCCTCGTTTTGTTTTTGTGTTTGGGCTTTTTTGACTTTTATGAGAGAAAAAGTGTAATGATTATGGATAAAAAGTAGTATTTTGTCTAATTGACTTTTGTAGTCAATTTTGTCTTTTTGTAATTTTTTAACCCCAAAATAAATGCCAAACCAGGGTTAAAAAAAGAAGAAGAAAAAAAATGCACAAAATTTTAAAAGTAAATATTACGTTTAATAATATATTTATATATATATATATATTTGTTCAATTATTTGTTTAAATGTTATCTATATATATATATATATGCAAGTCCTTATCTAGTTATCTATTTGTTTACCTCACCACCACTACTAGCATACGCCGAGACGAGAACATGTGACCGGGGGTCATCTGCCCCCCTTGGATTTTGGGATTTTTTTTTTTTTTGCAAACATAAAAAAATAAAAAACTAAATAATTATAAAAATATTATTAGAGTGAAATATCAATGACATTTTAAAAATTATGAAAACAATAATGGTTGTTTTGATTGAAAATGAAGAGACTATTATAAATAAACCATATTAGCTATGCAAATTTTTGAATGTAACGACGATGTCATTATTAGTGATATGCAAGTATAAGTAATCTTACTATAAAGATATGAAATTTATTAGATTGTTAGTTACATTTGACATGTGAGGTTCACTATTTATACGTTTATTTACCATTAGTAGGTGATGTTACATATCAGTGATGACGTGATATTACCATTATATTGAATTTTTAATCAAATTTTGTATCAAAAAATAATTTATCATTATATAATTTATTTTAAGGCTTATATCCATATATTTTTTTTGTATTGTCCATGATATACTAGTTACAAATAATATTTTTTTTCTTGATGTTTCCTGAAATCAATCATAAAAAATTTACGTGAAATATTTTTATAAAAATTATTATAATTACTAAGTGCCCCCTCTAAATTAATTTTCTGGCTCCACCACTGGCCGTCGCTGGTGACTTTTCAACTCACATCCTTATCCAAAACAAAAAGATTAAATCTCAACCTAAATAATATATACTCGGTGGACTTTTCATCAATTAATCCTATATATAACCATTACTTACTTCATATTATGGGTTGTTTTGGGAAGGATACATTTTAATCAAAATAAATAAATAAATTACTAAAAAAAATAAAACTCTTTTTTTTTTTTTTCTAATTTTTTACATATCTTTTTATATAAAATAAAAGTTCATTAAAGAACTCAATTCCAAAAAAACAACCATATATTTTTAGCTATTAAATATTCTCTTGACTTTGTTCTATTCAATTCGGCCAATAAACAAGGCCCAAATGTGTGCAAGTTACAACAACGACTATCTTTAGCCATTACATGCTGGGACGGAACCAAGATTTTATTATTGGAGGAGTCAAAAGAAAAATAATTTTTTT
This sequence comes from Camellia lanceoleosa, assembly GCA_025200525.1. NCBI lineage: Eukaryota > Viridiplantae > Streptophyta > Magnoliopsida > Ericales > Theaceae > Camellia > Camellia lanceoleosa. The sequence continues at coordinate 23,100,109 of CM045767.1, forward strand.
TTTAACCATATACACAAACTACACATGTATGTGTAATATGATATATATAAATTATATATACATAATAAAAAAAATTAGATACCATAGAAGCAATTTCTAATAAGATAAAGAAACTTTTTTAGTGTAAAATAGAAAGAGAATTCAAGATAGAAGAAGAATGAAATATATATTTTTATAATGGGGGGCCATTTTATGTATAAAATAAATATATATATATATTTAAAGTTCTATGATAAATAATAATTTTTACAGAAATAGAAAAGTTATGGCCCTTTATAGTCTTCTCCTAATTCCGTCCCTAATTACATGGTTACTTATTTTTCTGAGACAGGATTCCCAATAAATTCCGTTCCTTTTCATTATCAAATAAGGTTCGTAGGTGCATCACGCTACTAGAAATATGGTTTTCTGCGTCTATTTTTTTGCGACCGTTTATTTTGCGGTCGCAAAAAATCTCTTTTTAATTGACCCAACCGTGCTCTTAAAAATAAAAAAATACAAAACCCTCAAATCATGAGAAAAACTTGACCCGTCCCCCTTTTTTCCCCTTATTTCCCAACTCTGAACTCTCTCTCTCGCAAAATATGTCTCTCTCACTCGACTCTCTCGCTCGAATCTCAGTCTCTCTCACTCGACTCTCACTTTGAAGAAGATTTGAAAAGTTTGATCGATTGTTGATGAAGATTTGAAGATTTCAATCTGCTATTGATGAAGATTTCGATCGATCCATAATCGAGATTCATAATCGGTAAGCCTAAACACTTCTCTTCATCGATTCATCTTCATCGCTCGAATCTTACTCTGTGTAATGTTTGACGTATCTTCATCGATTAATTTGTAATGTGTAAATTGAAACATTAATCGATTCAACTGTCTGTCTCTCTCTGTAATCTTGCTCTCCTCTCTGCTCTTCGTACTCTCTCTCTCTCTATATATATATATCCATGTAATGTATCACCGATATGTGTTGTTCAATTACAACAGTGTGTAAATTACAACAGTATCACCTCTCAGAAAGGTGTAAATTACATCTCACAACACATGTATCACTGTAATCGATTGAATGAGGCATTTTTTGGTTCAACAAATATTTTAGCTCGTAACAGATCCACTTGATCGTAATCTCTCTCTCCGATTTTGTTTATATGTTTTTATATGTATCCACTTGATAGAGTCCTGTTAAAGGACTTATAACTTTTATGGAGCATTGTTGTACATAATTTGTAAGAAAATACTTCTCTGGAATGCTGGATTGTTTTTTGAGTTTTTTGTCTGTCATCCCTAGCGTCAAACTGAATATATTATCTAGATTTTGCTCATATACTGTCAAAAAATTTCTTATTTTGGTTTGCCAGAAAGAGTTAGCTACTTGACTGGATAGAGGGGAACTGAAATGACACTTATGCAGATTGGTTTTTAAAAGCCATTTTTGTTTTTAGAAACTGTTGATATATAGAACACATGTAGATCACAAAAATATTAAACTGTTCATCAACTGAATTTTGATCATCTCATCAAGCTAGCCCTCTGGATTTAGAGGCGAAACTAATAATGTCTTGGTGCTAACTTGCAATCATTTGTAATTTATTGTTTATACATGTTGAATGCTTGAGAAAAATTGCAATTAAAATCTTACAATGTGAGAGATACTGCAAGGCAAGTTGGACCGGTGTGGATGGCGGGATTTTGCTTGGTCCACCATTGGGAAACTCATGGCTGGAAAAGATGATCTAGAATCCAACAACTGTACCCAAAGTTATCCTTCCATGGACTCTACTGTGTTTGTTGTCCATTGTGTATTGATACTTCTTGTCAACCTGCACTCATCAAACACATATGAGACAGGTAAAGTTCCTTGTTAGTTTGTATAACTTGTTGGAAATTAAGCTCTTAATAGATCCATGTTGATGCACACAAGAATGTAATATCACACGCTTTGGATAAACTCTGCGCCTTTGGCGGCATTGGATTTATGGGGTTTATTTATGAATGAAACTGATTCAGGTACAATTATTTGTTTGCTTCTATCTGGGAGTAGATCCTCTGGCATTTGCATTATCATTTGCTTTTCATCTGTAATATACATTTAAAATGCTACTGAGTTTTGAAAATCACTTGAGAAGTTGTGACTTCATATTTTTACATTGACACAAAAAGTTGTTAAGTTGTAATGTTTCATCTAAAATATGACCTCTTAGGAATGCTGAATTTGCTATCACTATTTGCCAATGTTTTTCCTAATTGGTTCTTAAGAAACCATCAATTCAATAGTTTCAAAAATCTTAACATAAATGGATTTCTTCCTATGTTCTTTCAGTACAGAGAAAATGATTTGACTAGGTTTTATGCTATTTTCATATATCTTTGTTTTGATGTACTCATTTTTTCTTAGTTCTGAATGTTAGAATGCCAAGACAACTATATTGTAACATTGACAAACAACCCTCTGAATCTTGAGGCCTGTCTGATTGCTGTCAACATGTTGGAAAAGCAAACTTCACTTCAGATGTTGCTGTCAACTATATTTTTTCATTTTGCTTTCTTTTTCATATTTTAAGTGTACCCCAGATGTTGGAAGGGTAAATTTTTTGGATATCTTAATATACATTCTCCAGATGGAATGTTGCTAATATATTGCTTAGTGTTGGTACTGTGAATGCCTATTTCTGAAATGTTTACCAGTTCTGAGCATTACTAAATAAAGACCTTTTTAAAAAAGGACTCCTAGACATGCTAAATAAAGACTTGTGTACTTATTTTTAGGCTTGTAACTGATAATGTATGCATTTTTCATTATGATTTTTTTTATTGTTTAAGAAAACATGAATATGTTTTATGTGATTTTAGTTCTGACGTGATATTGGATGTTCATATTGGATATGCAGGAAGAGTTTCAATTGGCTCTGTTCAAGAATAGAAAGAAGGAGAATCTTTTTGCAAACAGGGTATGGTGTTTTATCATTTTGTATTCAATTGAGACCTATTGATTGTAGTTGTGCTATAAATGTCACGATGGTTTTGAACCATTGATATTAATGAGCTTTCCAAGAACTTTAGGATGGAATTAATTTTTCCCATGTTTAGAACTTTCCATTAGAAGTAGGTTTAAACTACGAGGCAAAGTAGTTTTGATTATTTAACTAGTTTTGTATTACTATATGATATTTTAGACCCAATATGTTAATCTATAAATATAATACACTTTTACATAATGAAATTTATGTCTTCAATGATTCTGAAATAGCAACTTTTGTTCAGCCATAAACAACCCTCATTTTGGCACCTACAGAAGTCCTCCTTAAAAAAGTGTCTAAAGTTAACAGGGTATTTTTCATTTTGTGAAAAAGAACATCTTATATATGTCCATTGAATTCATCTTTGTTTACTATTACTTTACATGCAATGAAAAACACACTTTAACTGATAAGTACACAAGTTTGAACATATTTATGTTGATTCACTTGTATTCACTTTTCCTGTTAATTATGTTGTGTCAGAAATCAATCCTCTGTAGTTAGATTTAGTTTTATAATCTCAATATATATATATATATATAACCAATTTGTTATTAGGTTTTGGCATTTGGGGCAAAGAAGATTAGCTAAATCCAATAGTTGTTCACTGAAGATTGGTATTTGATCAGAAGCATAGGTATGAGTTCTCCACTTCTTGTTCTTCCTAATCATGAAAATCCTAAATGGAGATATAACATTTCTGTTTCCAGAGTTTTAATATTTTTATTTGCTTACTCTGCCATAGATCTATCATCATAAGCTATATTCCGTACATGTGTGTTTGTGTATGTATGGATATACAGTGTTTGGATCTGGGAATTAGGTGTCCATCCTCTGAGCTAGTCTTTAACATGTCTTAATCAATTAGATGCAGCTTATCAAGGCTTGTTATTTATAGAGTGGAATGGCTTGGAAATTCACAAGTAGGGTTCCAATTATTTGGACTGTTGCTTAAAAGAAGAGAACAATATTAATATCCAGAGAAAACTACTGTGATGCATTTGGTAGTAATGCTTGTAGTTTAGTGACAAGATCATTGATCTCATCTTCACTAATACTTCTCCTTGGGCAAGACATGAGTTTTGCGCCGTGTCTCTCTCTCTCTTGTTTTGCTATTTTTTTGTGAAGGTGAGTGGCACAAATAGAATTTGACGACGACGAAAAAAAAAAAGAAAAGAGAAAGTTGGCAGGCGCGTGCACGGTGATTGAATTTGTGCGAGTGCATGCACATTGTATATCCAAACTAAGGGATAGTTTGGAATGATCTAAATAAGTATATTTTTTGATTTTTTATGAAATATGAGTTAGATTTGAAATGATGTGATAGAGAAACGATGTGACTTAAATAAGATGATATGACCTAAATAGAATAGTGACTTTTTGACTTTTTTAAATTATGTCAAACCTAGCTTAAATATGCCAAACACACAATTCTTATTTGACAATAAACAACCAGATCCCAAATAGAATTTCTTCAACCAATTGGACCACGTCTGATTTGTCAACTTTTTCCAACAGCCCATCTTTGCAAAACCATACATATTAGGACTATTTTAGAAAGTGGGTTAAAAGTTACTTCTCAACTTTTAATCCACTTCGTCTCTAAAAATAAAAAATAAAAAAGTTAAGAAAAGTCAAAAATCAAATTTTAACTATCTTCCTAAAACACTCCATACATACTAGTTAGAGGAGGTCCGTGCAAAGGCATGAGAATGATAAAATGAAAAAATTATATGAAAAAATAAAATTTAAGTGGGTGTTGGAAAAGTTAGTTATTGGCTAAAAAGTCACTTTTTTTTTTTTTGTATTTTTATCCGTGGTTTTTTTTCAAACTTATGTCGAATTTTTACTTTTTACATTGGCCTTATGTCGATGAATCTAAAAAGTAAAAAATAATTTTTTTTTGAAAAAAGCCAAATTAGGCACACGAAAAAAAAAAAGTCCACTTTCTTTGGCTTGCTTTTTTTTTTTTTTTTGGAATTTCTTTGAAAATTTTAAATTTTACATCTCGTCTCGTTAAGCTGAATGTAGAAGCCTAAAACTTTTTGAAAATTTTAAAAAAATTCACTTTTATTAGATATTTAAGAGATAAAGATGACTCAATTAGTATGTTTTAGAATTCTCATTAATTGAGAGTACCATATAGATAATATACATAATATTTTTGAAAAATATTTAATAATTTTTTCAACAAGTTCATTAATAGTCAATAGATTATTATACCATAGGTGGTTTTTTTTTTTTTTTTTTTTTTTTTTTTTTTTTTTTTTTTTAAGATGTTGCTGCCATTACAATAAAAAAAATTAAAAGTTACAATTTCAAATTTTAATTTTATTCAGATTAATTGTTATAAATTCAAAATTAAAATGAATTGAGACTTGTACATAATTTATGTGTTCAATCTGAATTTTGAATTTTTAAGTTTATATGAAATTTATTTTAATTGTAACAAAATGAAAAATAAATTTCTTACAGACTCTTTGCTTGTGTACATTGAAAAGAAAGTTGTTAAAAATTTTACCACATAATCAATTATTAAAGACTTTTGAGATATGAAAAAACATTGAGTTTCACTTTGATAAATGATTGAGTTGATTTGTGTAAAGAATTATTTAATACATGATTGTGCTTTTATTCAGATATTAAATTCATTTACTATATTATTGTTTTATTTTTTACATACTAATTTAATATCAAATTTTAGATTACTTTTTAGATTAAAAAAATAATAATTTATATCAATTCATATAAAAAAATTTACTCATGTCTGGTCCCCATAAATGAATTTCTCATTTCGTTCTTGTTGGTACATATTTTTCTGTGACAGGATTCCCAATAAATAAATTCCCTTTTATTATCAAATAAGGTTGGTACGTGCGTCAATCTGAAAAATAAAAAAAACAAATGTCGGCAGGAGCGTGCGTGGTGATTGTATATGGACCACAATTGAACCTTCAACCTCTAAACAACCAGATCCCAAATAGAATTTGGACCCTCAACCAATTGGAGCACATTTGATTTGTCAACTTTTTCGGCAAAACCATTGCATATATACATCCTTGTCGTGTTGATGCCACGGTAACCTCTGAGAGAGTAGTATATGTGCAAATTCAGATCCACTCTGACAACATTTTGATGATTGAAAAATCGGTTAGGTTGGGTTGGGTTGGGTTGGGTTGGGTTGGGTGTAGTAAAGTGGAGACGGTCAATGTACGTTCAAAGATTGCCTTAAATCTGATTTTGAAAAGGTCGGCTTTCCTCCTACGGGAGGATATTGTTTGGCTTTATGGGGTTATTACGGATCTGTTTTGATATCTGAATTGTTTAATGTGTAGAAGCTAGATTGAGTATTATATCTTATAAAAATAATGTTAACCGAGATATTAATAGTTCGTGGCCAAATTAGTTTTGTATATAAAAAATGAGCGATAAAAAATAAGCGATCGATAAAAATCGTCCGATTAAATAGTTATCGATATCAATCGGCGTGATTTTTATAGACATATAATATTTGTGATTTTTACATATTAAATTATTGAATTATCGAAAACAAAAGCCGTAATAAACTTTTACAAACTCAACAACGCCCTCCAATCAAATGTGGGAGTAAAAAAAGCCAAGTCCTTTGACAATGAAAACACCCATTAATTTTAAAAGCGGTCCTCCTACTTTTAAAATGGTCAACAATACCATATTATTATGGGAAAATCGGTTTAAGGTCCTATCCAACTTTTAGTAATGGATTAAGTCCACAATGTGTTCTTTTGTAGCCTAAGGTCCTGATGTTATTTTAGAGTGTAAAACACTGTCTTACCCTTGTTTATAATATCGTTGTTTTGAATTTGGCACTAAAGATCATATTGATATTTTGTGGAGATACGTGAGGATGAACTTGGCGATTGATTTTGTGGAGATTTTCTAGGGTTTTTGTAGGTGTTGAAATCACATTGCGTTGTTTGTAGGTGTTGAAATCTGTCTGAGTTGAAATCATGTTAGTTGTTTGTAGGTGTTGATCGTGTAGGGTTGAAATCTGGTTCATTGTGTTTGATTTGATTTCATGTGGAGTTGAATTAGATAAGTTTTTAATTTTTGATTTGATTTGATCGTGGAGGTGTTGAATTAGGTTTTTGTTTTTTGTTTTGATCAATGTGAGAGAGACGAACTCAGTGTAGTTGTTTTTTATTTTTGAAGTTAATTTTTCATTATCTGTTATTGATGAATTTTCGATAGAGTTGATTTTGATTTTTGGAGTTGCTTTTTCATTCTCTGTCAACATGCTTATGAGTTGCTTTTTGGTGCCCTGTTTTTCTGCGTTTTTGTGCTCTGTTTTTTGTTCACTTTGCATTTTTGTGTAGTCACGAAAAATTGTAGGTTTGTTACTATAATTGAACTCAAATCCGCGAGAGAAAATTGTAAGTAAATGGAAATTCTGAGCGTAACAATAGAGTAGTAAGTGTTTTATTCTTTTTTAAATTTTTGAATTGAATGTTTTGTGAACATAGATATTCTCTGTGATTTTTTATGTGCTTGTGTTTAATATATTTTTGTCTCTTGATGTTAATGTGTTTTGTTTTTGTTATATTGAAAGTGAATATAAGTTCACAAATTTCTCTGGACTTTTCTTTGTAGTCGAGAGAAAATCATCTGATTAATATTACAAATGATAAGTATTACAAATTTCTCTGGACTTATATGTTGTGTTTTGATGTGTTTTTATATGTTTTGCACTTTTTCAAAGTTTTTCGATATGTTTTCTTTGCACTTTTCATTTTTTTTGCACTATTCATGTTTACGGACTTTTCTTTTGTAGTATAGAGAAAATCGTAGGTTTGTTATTATAATTCAATGAAAATGCCGGAGAAAATATTAAGCTTGTAGTTGAGTGAAAATCACCCTTGAAGTTGGTGTCTTGATCTTGATGTATTAGCTTCTTCAACTTGGACTTGTTTTTTGTGGTGTACGAATTATTTGCTACGTTTTGATCTAAGATCATGAGCCTTGGAACCACAGAGACTTTTAGTTTCTTTTGGGGTTTGTGGGGTTGTCTTTGTATAAGCTTTGCCATTTCTATAGAATGAAAACATAAACATTAAATCCCAGAGAGAAAATTACAAGGTAGCAATAATTACACTTGAGAAAATTACACAATAGAGAAATTTTGAGAAATGGAGCATTGAACAAAATAAACATGCTAGAGAAAATTAGACACAAGACATAAACATATATGTGGCAGAGAAAATTATAAATCTTGCTTGAGAAAATTAGATACACAAGTAAGAAAAGTAATTTGGCGGAGAAAATTATAAATGCGAGGAAAATTAGACACACCAATAGAGTAGTAAGCCACAAATAATTTGCTTGAGAAAATAATGAAGAAACATAAACATGCGAGACAAAAAATTACACAATAGAGAAACACAAATACCTGTAGCAAACTTGAGAAATTTACAAAAACAAGAACACAAGAAGCTTCAATAAAGCCCCAAATGCACATGACAGTTCAATTTTGGCCAAGTTGGAAGAAAGCAACCCATCATCGGGTTGGAAGCAAAAGAAATTCTGGACTTCCAAAAAGAATTTCTTTACAGGATTCAACCTAGAAAATTCAAATTTCTCTAGAGCGATAAAACTACGATTTGATCAATTTGTCTTTGGTTTTTCTTTGTTAACTGATTTAATCACAATTTCTGCACAAACAAATTAATAGATTCTTAACTATAGGTTTGTGATAGATTTTCTTTAAACTTCTTCTTTATGAATTTCTCAGGTTGAATCCGAGAGAAAATTCAAATTCTACTGGATCACTTTAAGCCTTCCTCTGCTACTGCGCCTCTCTTCACTCAAGCTTCTTTTTCCAATATTCTTCAAGTAGGGGTCAAATATTGCTTTTCGAGAAACAACTCCAATTCTACTAAAACCAAAAAAAATCAAAAGGCGTTATATTCAACACTCGGAGAAATTTTAAACACGAAGATGTTATATTCAACACTTGGATATATATATGTCTTACGACAT